>JAWRYS010001774.1:0-288011 GCA_034769895.1 Magicicada septendecula
AATCACAAGAACGTAATGTTATAATAAACTTTCAATATACTCTTCGTTTTCGAGTAGACGCCAAAACGTATACATTTTGAAAAGACGCCAAAATGTTAGAAAAATGTATATATATATATATATATATAAACTAATCAAGTTTAAAATTTGAAGTTCAATCAGTTGTATTATTGTGTATGATTAAATACAAGAATTGTCCAACAGAAACACGTATAGAGCTGTAAAGCATTTTTTATTCAACGATTTTAAAAGAAGTCTCCATTAACATTAAGACAAGAGTTCCACTATTGCGCTAACTTGTAGATTCTCTGCTAGTAAAATTCTTACGGCTGTTTGTGCAACCATTCGTTTATAGTAAACTCTACCTCAGCGTCTGATTTGAACCACCGTCCTTTTAGTGATTCCTTACAAAAAATTTAAGATAAGATTTTTGCTTACCCATTCATTAACTACTAGCTTCGCCACTGATGACAATAAGACAAGTTACTATGCTAGTAACGGTTGGCGCCGCATTACGACAGCGGAAAGTTTATTCTACGATATCTTTGTCTCG
This sequence comes from Magicicada septendecula, assembly GCA_034769895.1. Lineage (NCBI taxonomy): Eukaryota > Metazoa > Arthropoda > Insecta > Hemiptera > Cicadidae > Magicicada > Magicicada septendecula. Next base: position 554 of record JAWRYS010001774.1, read on the forward strand.
CGGCTTGTAGCAGTGTTACACCTACATTTTGATTGCATATTTGTTGTTGCATATTTGTTATTGTTACACTCGCTTAATTTTTAGTTAATTTCGGAGATATAACTACTATCAACAGTTCGCCTTTGCAGATCAACAAGGAATGTGGCGACGTATGCCATTCCACTGCACGCATCACTGTAATACTACACAATTAAAATACGTTTAACAAAGTTTCTGTATTACTTGACTCTCTCTCACAAGGAATTTCTTGTAGCAAATAAAAAAAAAAAACACTTTAACAAAATACTCAGTAAATTACACTTACATACAATGTACGAACGTTCAACCTAATACGCACACAACATTACAACTAAATACGTGTGAACAATGTTCATAACCAGTAATACCGCACCAACACAAGCACGCACTATCATTCACTAGACCCCCCCGCTCCTCAGGTGTATCACCAGCAAAGCTCGCGTACTTACAGTAGTTTTTCTCCTGTAAATCTACATTATTTTTCATTATTCCTTCACTGATTGATTTAGTTAAATTATAAAATACTTGCGATCTTGTGAAATCATTCAAGAGAATGAAACGACCTCCAGAGGTTTTTGTTCTATTTTTACACTATTTTAATATATTAGAGTCAACGTATTTCCTTATTTTAAAAAAAAGTCATAACTTTTCCTAGGGCAAATCAAATTCGAACCAAAAATTGTCATACAGAACGCACCAATAACACAGGTGTCACCAATTAACAAAAAGGCAAATTTTAATATTATAATAATATAGAATAACATTGTTTCTTTTGTATAATGAAGATGCTTGTTTCCCAGTTTTATGTGTTTTGAAAGTTGTATTCTACGAAAGTTGTTACGGTATATAAACAATATAACTGTCGTAGCGCATTGATATTCCAAGCGTGAGGCTTCATCTCTTTTCACGCTTTTGATAGACACTGTCTGCGCCTGTAGCTTATAGGATGATACTATCGATCTAAATTGGCCGGGGGTCGAAATTGACCGGTTTCAATTTCCACCTCGGTTGCATCAGACCGGATTTTATACGATTGGGTCGGAACTGACCGCGGTCCACTGAGACAGAATAAAAGGCCTTTTCATTGCTTTGCTTCAAATAGTGTGGCGTCTTTGCACCTGTATGGCTTTATTACATCGTCCGAGACGTGCCCGATTACTGCTAGATAAATACAGTCCTTGTCTTTATGAATGGGTACCTAAAAAGGGAAGGGACCCCAACGCGCTTATCCGCTATATGCCGCCGGAATTTAGTTGTAGCATGTAGCACTGTAGTAGCGGGGCGTCTGTGTACCCGGATTGCAGCATCTGGATCGAGCCCAACGTCTGGCTGATTATATACTTAGGTCTGGTGCAGTAGACGGTTTTGTAAAACCTGGAAGGGAGAACCGCCAACGAGTTAGCTCAGAAGGCGCGTGAGAAATAAAACTTTCTTTTTATTTTTATTTATCGTCGAGCACGGCCGCTTGAGCCGATTCAGGCGACAGATGATACCTGTCTCAAGCCCAGCTAGCAGGCGTCGGTTGCTGTCCGCGAGGCAGAGAGCCTCCGTACCAGTGATAGGCGTAAAAGCGACAAACAGCGCGGTCGGCGTGAGTGGGGGGAAGAAAGGACAGCTTAGTAGGTAAACTCAGGGGTAGGAACAGATGTGTTTATGGCGGGTCATCCAGAAGCGCCCGAGGGCGCTTGACCCGGACAGGGGGAGGCGGTTGCGTGGTGCTGATAGTCCGCAGGTAAAGAAAGGAAGAGGTCGCAGCTTCAGCAAAAGGAGTTACAGTTGACAAAAGGCTGATAGTGTAGGAACACGAAGAGCTCCTCGAATTACATCTTTCCTTACAGAACAAGGAAATCCCGATAAGAAACGGACGGTTTTCGATTGGAAATTTTTCAGTCTACGTCTGTTGGTGGTGGATAAAAGTGAATAATCAGTTTTAATGCTTTAATAGCATTGGTGGTGCCAGGCAGACGGCCTGAGAAGGTGTCGGTCATTGTTCGCGAGGCAAAGAACCTCCGTGCCAGTGGCAAAAATGGTAACAGGGCCAATCAGCATGCTAAAGACTTGCTTGGGAAAGGAGTTTCCTGAGGGGAGAAAGTAAGACCGAGAAGAAAGGAAGTTACTCGGCGCTATTCACAAATAGCTTGGCAATTCCGACATTACGGGGGTCGTCAAGAATTGCCCGATGATGTTTAGCCCTGGTTGGAGGTGGTGGTGAAGACGTACTAATGGTTCTGAGGTAGGGGAAGAAAGACGTCGCTGCTGAATCAAAGAGAGATTTCGTGATTGAGTGGACAAAGGCAACAAGAGTAAGAGATTGAAAACATCAACCAATTTCTGACAAGCCATGGAAATGTCTATAAGGAACGTAGGGTTTTGGATTGGGACTGGTCCAACTTACACCTGTTGGTGGTCGACAAGAGCGACCACCACGTAGACTCGGAATAGGTCAGTACTGACCGAAGAAACAAAAGGTAGATTGTAACTTTAGTATGCAGAGCCAGGCGGTTGCGACACGAGCGCATGCGAAACAGTTTGGCTCGAACGCCGAGAGACTTGTTTAGGCTGTCAGTCACGTAAGCGTTGAAGCTAAGACGCCGGCCAGGATGCCTAAGTACTTCACCCACTCCTTCCAGGTGATAGGCCGCATTTTTAGGGAAAGGGCCTGGCATCGGGAAATGTAGCCAGTCCGGAAGCAAATCCAGCTTCGTACTCTACAATCGCGGCGACAGGGAGCAGGAATGATGAGCACAAAGTCTTGACTCACCCCTATTAAACAGTAAAACCCACTCACGATATTTCAAACAAGCCCATAATTACAACAAGATATGCCCGTATAATACCCAGACAAATTACAATAAATTGTTATTTTACATATTATAACATAGTACACGATAGAAAAATTTAGTCATAATAACATTTTACCATTTATACAACACTAATATTCAATTCTATTTAATATAGTGATAAAGTCACCTTCTATTAAAAGGGTTTCCGAATCAGATGAAAGGATAGTATTAATAAATAAAAGAGAATATTTGTGTTGTATAAATGATAAACTGATATTCTTCTTCCTCTTCTCCTCTTCAAGGATTAGGTTATATAAAACTGTTCTGGTACCCATCTTATAATCGGACGACCCACGTCTCGTCTACCAATGGCTTTATAGTTCAGTGCCACTTTCGGCATTCGATCCTCTGTCATCCTTTGCAGATGATACATAATTTCACTTATGTCCTTTACTTCGAATTCTACTATGATATTTTCATTCCTTATTCTATCTTGCAATGTACAATTTAAAGTATTTCCAAGAAACCGCATTTCAGCACTCTGAATCTTACCACTTCCTTTTTTGTCATGACCCACACCTCACTTGCATAAATCAACGTGGGTATTGCAATTGTCTTATAAAATTTAATCCTTGTGCTGTGTGTTGTTTTATAAAACCAGTGGTTCTCCTGGTAGGGGGTTCTTTATAGACATATGTGGGCCATTCCCCAGGAGCGGAGGAAGAGGCCGATACAAATATATTGTAATTAATGTCGATCACTTGTCTAAATTTACTAAATTATATCCAATAAGTAAGGCCACAACCCGAAAAATTCCCCATATAATAATAAATAAATACATACCAGAGGTGGGAAAACCTGAAACCATTGTAACGGACCATGGTACACAGTTTAAAGGCAAGAGGTGGAAAACAGAATTACTGACTGAAGGAATTAGGACATATAAAACATCAGTCTATCACCCCAGCAGTAACCCAGCGGAAAAGGGCCTCAGAGAAGTAGGGAGGATCATGAGAACTTATTGCCATGAAGAACACTGTAACTGGAGTAAGTACATGGAAGCGGCAGAAACTTTTTAAATCTAGCGTATCACGGCACCATCGGAGCCAGTCCTTACCAGGTGATGTTTAACCGACCACCACCAAGAGAAATAACATTTGTAGTACAATTTCCGCCAATGGAGAAAGAAGAATTGGCTATCACCGCACTGTATAATAGAGTTTTTCATAAGACGGAACTACGAAGAAAGAGAGAAGAGAAGAATAGGATTAATATAATAAAATACAACATAGGAGAGAAAGTGTTGATAAAAAATAGGCATATATGTAGTTCAGTTGAAGGCATAGCCAAGAAATTATTATTATTATATAATGGACCTTTTTTAGTTACACGGGACAAGGGAAATAATATCTACGAACTAACTACACCAGAAACAAATAATGTAAAAGGGGTTTTTAACCAAGCAGAAATGAAAAGGTTTTATGAGGATTGAAGAAACATTTTTTTGTTTGAGCCGTTTATTTCAGTAACTTTGAAAAAGAATGTTACTGAAATAACCAGACTTAAAGGGGGGGGGCAAAACGTGACGTTTCCCTCAACATAAAGATTGTCATATAAATATACTGAAGTACAAAAAATAATAAAATAATAAACCTATGTCATGCGAGATAGGTATTAACAAGTGAATTTAAGACCATTGTAAATAGAATAAGAAAACTAAAAGATCAAACATGTCTATATTAAATTTAACAACAATTTCAGTAAACTGCATAAGAAATAAAGTACAAAATAGGTAAAAACCTATAATGCAGAGCCTAGCTGGATAACCAGTTTAACCAGTAACTGGATACAACATAACATAACAAAAATAAAATGTAAGATAAAACTTGATTAAGTAGTTAGATCTGATTGTGAATGATAGGCACATAGACAATTCAGATAGAGATTGTTAGGATATAAATGGGTGATCAAAGTAATAATTTGGTATAAAAATTGTACTAGACAATGCCAGATATAATAAGTATTAGTGTATTTTATTAATGTAAGATATAAGTAACCATAAGTGTTAGTAATGGACAAGTAATAATGTAATTAACAAGATGTTAATTTGGGCAAAAAACCTACATCTATTTTAGAAGGTAGACTAGGACATTACAATGTATACATACTAGAGTAGATCATGATATTTCTAGTAATAAATTATGTAGTTTATAAAGAATAAATATGAACTTGTAGTAGAATTAAGCAATTTTACTGTAAGAAACAAATAACAGTCCAATGTACACAAGACATTATTAGGCCTATTGAACAAGCTAATGTTTTTATAAAAAGTTAATGTTCATAATTGTAATCACTAGTATTAAAAGACATATTATTAACATAAAATCATATGTACAGTTTGTACAGCCAAGGAAACTAGTTATGTAACAAAAAAGATAACTTTTAACATAATTTGTTAGAATATACCAAACCTTAAAATTGTTATTTTTGGAATTATTGTATAGAAACATATCTTGTGAGATCTTAAAATGATCAGGAGAAGAAAAGCAGTTTGTTGGTAATAATATCTTTACAATTGTACATAGAATAAGGAGAAGATGTTAAATTTAAGAATGTTTAGAAATTTTTATCTCAGAAAAGAGACGCCATCAACAACAATGATTAAGATTTCAATGAATAGGAATTTTTCATTTTTTGTGTGTAGCAACCCAAAAATTGACGCCAAACGAGTTAGTCTATTGTTGGAATCCGTACAGTAAAAAACGGCTCCTCTGCGACACCGAGAGAATCGAACCTCGGCTAGGTTAGGTGTAGAGTGAATAATTAAACTTAACCAAAAAGTGTTGTGAATTGTTTATACAATCAGAAAGTAGTTATAGTGATTTAATAATATTAACATTGAATAAGAAAGTGTGTACAAAGTAAAGGAAAGTGTAGTGAATACTTAACATTTTAAACGACTTAAAACTAATGTTAATAATACTTCTGTAACACTTTATGTACACTTGTGAAATATTTATTCCACTACCATTGAACAAAAACACTAACACTATAGTAAATTTTTCACGTTTAAACTATTATTTCTTGTGTTTAATGTTTAAAGCAGTATAACCTTCTAAGATCAGGTTAACCTCAAAATAGACACTGTTCGGCACATACGAAATATTCATTGTTTTTAAAATAAGATATTATTTTGTTACATTATAGTTAATTTTGTATTGTGATGTTTTCTACTTCGCAAAAGACATTTTAGTAATTAACTATTGTAGTCACAAGAACCCGAGTTTACATTTACATAACGTAACATAGACTAGGACTGAATAAGAAGATCATATTACCAACCGCTGAGCTAAAATTTTAACAAGCCTGGACAATTAAAATTAAGGAAAAGTTGTTCATTTTAATTCAAAAAGGAAAGAACAGATTTTAAAAAGGAATAAAAGAATATTGAAGAGAATTAATGGTGTATGAATAATTATATTTAATACTTAATATTTTTGTCAGGTTCTGAATATTAGTGTTTTCATAAACATTCGAAGAATAAGTTGGTAGTACCAATTGCTTGTGTACCACGTGCGATTTGACTTATAAACATAGGTAAGTGAATTCAAAGGGAATAAAGGAAGGAACTAATTGAAATTAAAGAATTTTAAGTAGTCAAGACATTAAATATTTTAATTCATGGAACATAACCTAAAAACTAACAAGTACAGGTATAAATTTAATCACACCTTAAAACGAATACACAACTCAGTTATCATTTAACAATTTACATAATCTGAAAGTTCACATATTTAATGAAATATAAGACTGTACCAAAACGAAAATAGATCGATAAACAAAAAAGATAATTACATCTAAACATAGCAACTCATAAACAATTGTGCATTACTTGTTATGGCGCAAACAACGCTTGGCCTAACTAAGAAAATATTATTAGGAAACATATCAACTCAACCAAAAAGTATCGTTACAATATATATATATATATATATATATATATATATATATATACACATGTACATTTAGTAGTTTAAGAGAATGATGGTTTTTCAAGGGGTTTGTGCAAGGCATTGTAATGTTTGAAAGGTTTCAATTCAAACAACAGACAACACTGAGGTACGATTTCAGAGATTTTATTGTTGTGAGTTATGTGTACATGGTTATTGTAGTGAGTCAGTGAGTCCATAGCATTGCAATAACGTAGTTGCCCGTGTCTGAAGAAATTTGTCGGCCATCATCATCATCATCATCATCATCATCCCAAAATCTTAGGCAAGCACGCGTTAACGCGGCAGACCAGGTTCGGGCAACAGTTCGTATCATTAAGGCACTGAAACAATAGATAGGTACATATTTGTCATTATTGTTCTCATCTTATTCAAATAAATGTGTCCAAAAATATTTTAAAAAAATTATTTTTGAAAGCAAAATCCGGGCTATTGAGCTGTGGACCACCACAGTTAGTATATTCTCACGTAGGACTGGTTCCACTTACCTGACCACCCACCGCCACTTCTAGACTATGCAATCCGGGCTATTGAATTGTGGACCACCACAGTTAGTATATTCTCACGTAGGACTGGGTCCACTTACCTGACCACCCACCGCCACTTCTAGACTATGCAATCCGGGCTATTGAGATGTGGACGACCACAGTTAGTATATTCTCACGTAGGACTGGGTCCACTTACCGGACCACCCACCGCCACTTCTAGACTATGCAATCCGGGCTATTGAGTTGTGGACCACCACAGTTAGTATATTCTCACGTAGGACTGGGTCCACTTACCGGACCACCCACCGCCACTTCTAGACTATGGAATCCGGGCTATTGAGTTGTGGACCACCACAGTTAGTATATTCTCACGTAGGACTGGGTCCACTTACCGGACCACCCACCGCCACTTCTAGACTATGCAATCCGGGCTATTGAGTTGTGGACCACCACAGTTAGTATATTCTCACGTAGGACTGGGTCCACTTACCAGACCACCCACCGCCACTTCTAGACTATGCAATCCGGGCTATTGAGTTGTGGACCACCACAGTTAGTATATTCTCACGTAGGACTGGGTCCACTTTCCGCACCACCCACCGCCACTTCTAGACTATGCAATCCGGGCTATTGAGATGTGGACCACCACACTTAGTATATTCTCACGTATGGACTGGGTCCACTTACCTGACGACCCACCGCCACTTCTAGACTATGCAATCCGGGCTATTGAGATGTGGACCACCACAGTTAGTATATTCTCACGTAGGACTGGGTCCACTTACCGGACCACCCACCGCCACTTCTAGACTATGGAATCCGGGCTATTGAGTTGTGGACCACCACAGTTAGTATATTCTGGGTCCACTTACCGGTCCACCCACCACCGCCACTTCTAGACTATGTAACTGAGTTCCCTTGCCGGCGTTTTTGTCACTTAGACCTGAGGATACTCATTGTAATACGAGTGAAACGTAGTCATACAAGACACATTTGACGCGGAAGAAGACTTCAACAACATAATACACTACAGTTGTTGTTTTTGGACTTTTTGGCCTCACCTATGGCGGCCATCTTCAGTGAATAAAACGATTCTGCGTAAACTGACACAATGTTCGTCAGTAACCACAGTACTATGACAAAGAATGTTCACGAAACCAGGATCCTGTCTTCGGGGGTCGGGGGCTGCCTACTTCCCTCGACTGCGTATGGAGTCCGTGCACAAGCATGCTCCGTCGCAATGAACCGGCGTGCAGTGGGGCCAAACACCTAAAAGTTGGCCAGAAGTCGAAAAATAAAGTTACTATTTAGATTTGTGCTGTTATTCAATTTGTTTCTTCTGCAAGTAGTATAATTTCGTATATTCTTTTTAACACCTCTTCTTTGTCTGGCTCACGTAAAGTATATTGCAATCTGGACATTCTAATTTATATATTCCATTCTTATTGTGAGTATTGGATTTAGTTTTACGTTTTACTTTATTAAAAATTACATTATCTGTATTATAAGATATTATATATATAAAATCACACACACACACACACACACACACACACACACACACACACACACACACACACACACACACACACACACACACACACACACACACACACACACACACACACACACACACACACACATATATATTTATATATATTTAATATTTATAAAGACTTTACCTCAAGATGCTTTCTCTGAATTGAAACATATTTCGGGAAGCCTTGTTTTCCCATTTCCAGCCTTCCTGATTTTGAGCCTTGTGAGGTATTTGTGTGTTGGTTGGCTGTAGCTCTGTTTTCTTGTTGGCTTCTGGTGCTTTAAATTAGTATTATTGTGTATGATTGTGGTGTATATATTAGTATTTTGTGTATTTCCTATTTTAAGTGCTTAGAAAATTGTGTCGTGTTTTGTACTGATCTGTATTACATTAATACCAATTTAAAGCACCAGAGGCCAACAGGAAACCACTGCAACAGCCAACCAACACACAAACACTTCACAAGGCTCAAAATCACGAAGGCTGTAGATGGGGACACAAGGCTTCCCGAAACATGTTCCAATTAAGAGAAAACTTCTTGAGGTAAAGTCTTTATAAATATTAAAATTATTGTTTTGTATATCAAGAAACAGACAAAAAGTAGCAAAACGTGTTTGAATTATATATACATAATATTTAATTCTTGTATTGAATTTACCTCAAGATGTTTCTTTCCTTATTAGGTACATGTTTCGGGTACCATTTTGTACTCATCCTCAGCCTTCCGGATTTTGTGTCTGGTGAAGTACATATGTGTTGGTTGGATGTTTTGTGGGTTCCTGTTGGCTTCTGGTAATTTAAATTGGTTTTATTGTGTGTGATTATTTTGTATGTATTAGTATTTTGTGTATTTTCAATGTTGAGTGCTTTGAAAGTTGTGTCATGTTTTGTATTGAATTGTATTTGTTAAGGTATTAGTTTGCTTTGTGTTTTATGTGTGTAAATTTGTAAATTTTCTTAAATGTTCTTTATGGTGCCTTTTGTTGTATGTGTTTTATTAGTGTCATATTGATTATGTTTGGGAATTCATGTCCAGTGTTTATTGCATGTGTGGCTAAATTGGATTTGTATATTTCTGTTTTTTTTTTTTGTATGCGTTTAGGTGTTCAAAGTAAGGTTTTTTCAGTTTTTAGTATTTGTCCTATGTAACATTTATTGCAATCTTGGCATTCAATTTTGTATATACCATTGGTTGTTGTATTATCTTTGTTGTGTGGGTTATTTAGATTTTGTAGATAATTTTTGTTAGTTTTGTATGCTATTTTAAAGAATATTGTCTGTGTTCTTAAAGAGTTTTGTTAGCTTTGTCATTTTATTATTTATATATGTGAATGTGACCCATTTTTTATTGTTGTTATTATTTTTGTTTTGTTCATTTTGATTCATTTTTAATTGTTCTGTTTTTATTTTGTATTTTATTTTATTTTTTATTTTGTTTACAGTGATTTTAATATATCCTTTTTCACAACCAATTTGGTATATTATATTTCTTTCTTTATCTGTTTCGTGTTTGTTTAGGGGTATTTTGTACATTCTGTTAAATAGTGAATAGAATGCTGCCATTTTATGTTGTGGTGGGTGGTCAGAATGGTTAAGTATAATGATGTTAGTGGAAGTTGGTTTTCTGTATATTGTATATTGTAGGTGGTTATTGAATCTTGTGATGGTTGTGTCTAAATAGTTGATTTTGTTGTGATTTTCTTTTCCTTCACGGAATTGTATTTTTGGATGTATGTTATTGATTTGTTTTAATATGTTATCTCCATTTGTATTTTTGTTACTTGATACATAGGCTTATAGCCTAGGGCTACTTGATCATTACATGATATGTAGATGATTGGCTATACAGATCAAGTAACAAGTTTCGTTTACGATGCGCAGTAGTTTTCTTGAAATGGAAAAGTATGCACATCTTCGGTTATAAATATTTTTAAAATGCAATTTGCATGTACCACCAATATCATTCTCTGAAACTGTTTAAAAATTAAGGAGAAAACAGTAATAAAATACTTGCTGATATGTTACACTTGTCAGGTAGAAAGTTAAAAATACGGAATTCTGAATACCGTAATTACAACGCTTTGACGAGTTTGTTTGTACAACTTCTGCAAATACTGTAAAAAACACGTTACCTAGAAATGCTCACAAATACCGCAGCTTATGTACAAAACCAAAACGTAATGTCCGTGACGTGTTGAACAGCGTTGCATAATAAACTGCACACGTCTTTGTAAACAATAATGAAGAACAGAGTGTTAAATCAGTATTGCTCACGTCAAAAACAAAAAAAAAACGTTACCCACGATTGTTGGTTCTGAAACTAATATCTTTAAAAGACGTCAATAATGTGTTATTAACGTTAGGCCTACTAACAAGACGGGCGTTTCCTTTGAAAACCTGCGTATCGACTACACAACAAATCGCTAGCCGTCTTCAGGTAAAAACAAAACTAAAACATGAAAAACAAAAGAATAGACAAAAATCGACGTAACTTCTTTGTGCAAAATTTCCGGCTTTTCACGTAAAATGTGTATTTTTATCATAGAACAAATATTTAAAAAGTTATTAAAAAAATAAAATTTTTGTAAATGTTATTGACTATAAATAAAAAAGTCCAGAGGGTGGGGGTGAAAGATTAAAAAAAAAAATTTTTATTATTTTAATTGTGCAAAATTTGGTCCATGCTAAATTTTTTGCAAGGTGAAATTGCAGAACGACTTGTCTTCCAGCATATTATAGACTAGTGTACCGTACCTACAAGCTTCTGTTTCTGCGGTTTCACCAAACGACTGGTCATAAACCAGTTTTTACTTACATGTTCCTTAAGGGAATGGAAGTATGGTGATGGCAAAAAAAAATCGTGTCCGAGATTATTGCAGCTTATGATTGTACTAAACTCAAAACACGAAAAAAGTCATTTTTCGAAAACTGTCTGTGTATGTGTCTGTGTGTCTATCTGTGTGTCTGTGTATCTAGCTGTGTGTCTGTAGATTTTTTAATATGGCAAACGATAACAGCCACAAATTCAAACAGAATGAAACAATTTTTTGCATACAATCCTGATTTGTAGAGGAATCAAGCCCTATTGTTTTTGGTGAAGATCGGTTAAGGGAAAGGGGTAGTTTACCGGCAACGGGTTTTTTTTTAAATCAAGGGTAATTTTTTCTATGGCAAACGATAACAGCCGCAAATTCAAACATAATCAAATAATTTTTTGGATACAGATCTGAATTGTAGCTTCTTAAGACCTGTTTTTTTTTTTGTGAAGATCGGTTAGGGGAAAGGGGTAGTTTACCAGCAAAATTTTTGTTTGATCAAGGGTATTTTCTATGGCAAACCATAACAACCGCAAATTCAAACATAATCAAATAATTTTTTGCATGCAACTCTGAATTGTAGAGTTTTCAAGACCTATTGTTATTGGTGAAGTTCGGTTAGGGAAAGGGGTAGTTTACCAGCAACGTTTTATATTTTAACAAGGGTATTTTCTATGGCAAACGATAACAGCCGCAAATTCTAACTGAATCAAATAATGTTTTGCATACAGCCCTGTAGTGTAGAGTTCTCAAGACCTCTTGGTGTTGGTAAAGATCGGTTAAAGGAAAGGAGTAGTTTACCGGCAACATTTTATGTTTTAACAAGGGTAATTTTTTATATGACGAACGATAACTGCCGTAAATTCAAACAGAATCAACTATGTTTTTGCATACCTTTTTGAATTAATGAGAACTCACGGTTTGTTGACTTCGTTGAAGATCGGTTAAGGGAACGAGGTAGTTTACTAGCAACATTTTATGTTTTAAGAAGGATAATTTTTTGACGAAAGATAACTGCCGAAATTTCAAAGGGAAGCAAATAATTTTTTGCATACCTTCATGAATTGTAGAGGTCTCAAGGTCTATTGATTTTGGTGAAGATGGGTTGTGTGAAAGGGGTAGTTTACCTGTAACATTATATGTTGTAACAAGAGCAATGTTTTCATGACGAACGATAACTGCCGCACATTCAAACAGAAACAATTATTTTTTTGCATGCATCCCTGATTTGTAGAGAACTCAAGACCTACGGTCCCTGATTTGTAGAGGACTGACGGTCTAATGATTTTGGTGAAGATCGGTTTAGAGAAAGGGGAAGTTTATCAGCAATGTTTTATGTTTTAACAAGGGTAAAGTACTTAATATTGATAAATAAAGTATCGTGATAAGAAGCTCATAATAATCCACTGTAGAAACGTAGATGAAATATCTATAAATGAAGGGGTTATGTGAACGATGTGCGGGTAGTTTTCTATTAATGGAAAAAGAGGGAGGGTAGAATGTTTTATATGTGTACTACGTTATCGGCAACAAAGAAGTAGTTCTTTGTTAAAATTCCTTCCCGGGCTGTTTAGCCGTGGTCCAATGTTTTCTGCAAAACCAGACTTTTCGGCAGTCCATCGACTGCCATCATCAGTGAAAAATCGAGTGCGATAACGTGGGCTGGTATACGTTAGTGACCACAGTACTGTGGTTAAGGCTGAAGCAATAAGTAGAAAGAAGTAGATTCTATGGAAATAGTTCATTTCGAATATGATTTTAAATATAAATCTTAGAACATGGAAGTCATGTATGGTTCTACATAATGATTTTTACTTCCATGTTCCTTAAGGAAATGGATGTATGGTGATGGCAAAAAAAATCGTGTTCGAGATTATTGCAAATTCTGATTGTACTACACTTAAAACATGAAAAAAAGTCATTTCTCGAAAAGTGTCTGTGTGTGTGTCTGTGTGTCTATCTGTCTGTGTCTCTGTCTGTCTGTGTGTATGTAGATATATTTATGGTAAACGATAACAGTCGCAAATTCAAACAGAATAAAATAATTTTTTGCACACAGTCCTGATTTGTGACTACTAAAGACCTATTGTTTTTGGTGAAGATCGGTTAAAGGAAAGGAGTAGTTTACCTGCCACGGTTTTTTTTTAATCAAGGGTAATTTTTGAATACAGGCCTAAATTGTAGAGTTCTCAAGGGTTATTGTTTTTGGTGAAGATCGGTTAAGGGGAACGGGTAGTTTACCGGCAACGTTTTATGTTTTAACAAGGGTATTTTCTATGGCAAACGATAACAACCGCAAATTCAAACAGAAGCAAATAAGTATTTGCATGCAGCCCTGATTTGTAGAGAACTCAAGACCTACTGTTTGTGGTGAACATCGGGTAAGGGAAAGGGGTAGTTTTCCAGCAACTTTTGTTTTATGAAGGGTAATTTTTTCCTATAGCAAACGATACATGCCGTAAATTCAAACAGAATCAACTACTTTTTTGCATAACTTTTTGAATTATACAGAACTCAATGTCTGCCAATTTTGTCGAAGATTGGTTAATGGAAAGGGGTAGTTTACCGGCAACGTTTTCTTGTTTTAGCAAGGGTATTTTCTATGGCAAACGATAACAGCCGCAAATTCAAACAGAATCAAATAATGTTTTGCATGCAGCACTAAATTGTAGAGTTCTCAAGACGTGTTGTGTTTGGTGAAGATCGGTTAAGGGGAAGGAGTAGTTTACTGTACCTGCAACGTTTTTTTTTTATCAAAGGTAATTTTTTTTCTATGGCAAACGATAACAGCCGCAAATTCAAACAGAATCATAAAAAAAAGGTTTGCAGACAGCACTGAATTGTAGAGTTCTCAAGACCTGTTGGTGTTGGTGAAGATCGGTTAAGGGAAAGGGGTAGTTTACCAGCAACATTTTATGTTTAAACAAGGGTAATTTTTTTTATGAAGAACGATAACTGCCGTAAATTCAAAGAGAATCAAATACTTGTTTGCATGCGTTCCTGAATTGTAAAGAAGTGAAGGCCTCTTGGTTTTGTTGAAGATTGGTTAAGGGAAAGGGGTAGTTTACCAGCCACATTTTATATATGTGCCTGTGTTGTAGAGGACTCAAGGCCTATTGATTTTGGTGAACATCGGTTAGTGCGAAAGGATAGTTTACCTGAAACTTTTTTTGTTGTAACTAGAGTAAAGTACTTAATTTTGATAAGTAAAGTATCCTGATAAGAAGATCTTAATAATGCACTGTAGAAACGTAGATGAAATATCTATAAATGAAGAGGCTAGTTGATCGGGTTGGGAGTAATTTTCTATAAATGAAAATTATAGTTGATGACGGAGGGGAAATTTTTTATATATGTACTACGTTATCGGCAACAAAGAAGTAGTTTGTTGTTAAAATTCCTTCCCGTCCTGTTTGGCCGTAGACCAAAGTTTTCTGCAAAATTAGACGTTTCGGCAGTGCCATCGACTTCTATCATCAGTGAAACTCTCGTGCGATAACGTGAGGTGGTATACGTTAGTGACCACAGTACTGTGGTTAAAGCTGAAGCAGTAAGTAGAAAGAAGTAGTTTCTATGAAATATTTCATTTCAAAAATGATTTTCAATATAAATCTTAGAACATGTAATTCAAATGATTCTCCATACCGATATTTTACTTCCATGTTCCTTAAGGAAATGGAAGTATGGTGATGGCAAAAAAAATCGTGTTAGAGATTATCGCAGATTCTGATTGTACTACACTCAAAACATGAAAAAAAGTCATTTTTCGAAAAGTGTCTGTGTATGTCTGTGTGTCTGTGTGTCTATCTGTCTGTGTCTCTGTCTGTCAGTGTGTATGTAGATTTTTCTTTATGGTTAAACAATAACAGTCGGAAGTTCAAACAGAATCAAATAATTTTTTGCACACAGTCCTTATTTGTGAGTACTCAAGACCTATTGTTTTTGGTGAAGATCGGTTAAGGGAAAGGGGTAGTTTACTTGCCAAGGTTTTTTTAATCAAGGGTAATTTTTGTCTATGGTAAACGATAACAGCTGCAAATTCAAAAAGAATAAAATAATTTTTTGTATATCTCCCTGAATTGTAGAGTTCTCAAGGGTTATTGTTTTTGGTGAAGATCGGTTAAGGTAAAGGGGTAGTTCAACGGCAACATTTTATGTTATAACAGGGGTATTTCCTATGGCAAACGATTACAGCCGCAAATTCAATCAGAATCAACTGATTATTTGCATACAGCCCTGAATTGTAGAGTTATCAAGACCTATTGTTTTGGTGAAGATCGGTGAAGGGAAAGGGGTAATTTACCTGCAACGTTTTAAGTTTTAAAAGGGTATTTTCTACGGCAAACGATAACAACCGCAAATTCAAACAGAACGAAATAACTATTTCCATGCAGCCCTGATTTGTAGAGAACTCAAGACCTACTGTTTGTGGTGAACATCGGGTAAGGGAAAGGGGTAGTTTACCAGAAACGTTTTTTTTATGAAGGGTAATTTCTTCCTATGGCAAACGATACATCCCGTAAATTCAATCAGAATCAACTGCTTTTGCATACTTTTTTGAATTATACAGAACTCAAGGTCTGCCCAATTTTTTCGAAGATCGGTTAATGGAAAGGGGTAGTTTACCGGCAACGATTTTTTGTTTTGTTTTAACAAGGGTATTTTCTATGGCAAACGATAACAGCCGCAAATTCAAACAGAATCAAATAATGTTCTGCATGCAGCACTAAATTGTAGAGTTCTCAAGACGTGTTGTGTTTGGTGAAGATCGGTTAAGGGAAAGGGGTAGTTTATCAGCAACTTTTTTTTTATCAAGGGCAATTTTTTTTTCTATGGAAAACGATAACAGCCGCAAATTCAAACAGAATCATATAATGTTTTGCATACAGCACTGAACTGTAGAGTTCTCAAGACCTGTTGGTGTTGGTGAAGATCGGTTAAGGGGAAGGGGTAGTTTACCAGCAACATTTTATGTTTTAACAAGAGTAATTTTTTTTGAAGAACGATAACTGATGTAAATTCAAATAGAATCAAATACTTGTTTGCAAGCGTTCCTGAATTGTAAAGAAGTGAAGGCCTGTTGATTTTGGTGAAGATTGGTTAAGGGAAAGGGGTAGTTTACCAGCCACATTTTACACATGTGCCTGTGTTGTAGAGGACTCATGGCCTATTAATTTTGGTGAACGTCGGTTAGTGGGAAAGGGTAGTTTACCTGAAACATTTTTTGTTGTAACTAGAGTAAAGTACTTAATTTTGATAAGTAAAGTATCCTGATAAGAAGATCTTAATAATGCACTGCAGAAACGTAGATGAAATATCTATAAATGAAGAGGCTAGTTGATCGGGTTGTGAGTAATTTTCTATAAATGAAAATTATAGTATCGAGGAAGGGGAAAATTTTTTATATATGTACTACGTTATCGGCAACAAAAAAGTAGTTTGTTGTTAAAATTCCTTCCCGTCCTGTTTGGCCGTAGACCAAAGTTTTCTGCAAAATCAGACGTTTCGGCAGTGCCATCGACTTCCATCATCAGTGAAACTCGCGTGCGATAACGTGAGGTGGTATACGTTAGTGACCACAGTACTGTGGTTAAGGCTGAAGCAGTAAGTAGAAAGAAGTAGTTCCTATGAAATATTTCATTTCAAAAATGATTTTAAATATAAATCTTAGAACATGTAAGTCATGTATGATTCTCCATACCGATATTTACTTCCATGTTCCTTAAGGTAATGGAAGTATGGTGATGGCAAAAAAAAATCGTTTTCGAGATTATTGCAGATTCTGATTGTACTACCCTCAAAACATGAAAAAAAGTCATTTTCCGAAAAGTGTCTGTGTGTATGTCTGTGTGTCTGTGTGTCTGTCTATCTGTGTGTCTGTAGATTTTTTTTTATGGCAAACGATAACAGCCGCAAATTCAAACAAAGTCAAATAATTTTTTGCATAGAGTCCTGATTTGTAGAGTACTCAAGACCTATTGTTTTTTGGTGAAGATCGGTTAAGGGAATAGGGTAGTTTACCGGCAACATTTTATGTTTGAACAAGGGTAATTTTTTTTTGACGAACGGTAACTGCCGTACATTAAAACAGAATCAACTACTTTTCTGCATACCTTTTTGAATTATACAGAACTCAAGGTCTGTTGATTTTGTTGAAGATCTGTTAAGGGAAAGGGTTAGTTTACCGGCAACGTTTTTTGTTTTAACAAGGGTATTTTCTATGGCAAACGATAACAGCAGCAAATTCAAACAGAATCAAATATTTGTTTACATACGTTCCTCAATTTTAAAGACTAAAGTCCTGTCGATTTTGGTGAAGATCGGTTAAGGGAAAGGTGTAGTTTACCTGCCACATTTTATGTTTTAACAAGAGTAATTTTTACTTCCATGTTCCTTAAGGAAATGGAAGTATGGTGATGGCAAAATAAATCATATTCGAGATTATTGCAGATTCTGATTGTACTACACTCAAAACATGAAAAAAGTCATTTTTCGAAAAGTGTCTGTATGTGTTTCTGTGTGTCTGTAGGTTTTTTTTATGGCAAACGATAACAGCCGCAAATTCATACAGAATCAAATAATTTCTTGCACACAGGCCTGATTTGTAGAGTACTCAAGACCTGTTGTTTTTGGTGAAGATCGGTTAAGGGAAAGGGGTAGTTTACCGGCAACGGTTGTGCCGAGTCTGGCAGATTCGGCGAATATTCAGTAATTAACAGCTGGAGTAAACGTTAAACGCAGTACAGAATTTAAAGCTGTTGAATTAGTGCCGCGCCCTATTAGTGGTTATAAGTAGTAGACTGCATGAGGTTAGAGCGTTGATCGGTGCTACACTCTTGTGCAAGATACTGATGACGGGGGAACCGTAGCCGGGACTGCGTTTCTAAACTTGTCGCTGGCTGGAATTCTAAGTGTTCGCCTCGTGGCGTATTTTACTCCGGGAGATGAAGAAATTTCATCTATAATTCTTCCCACTATGACAGGCTAATATTGAAAACGACTGCGGTAAGCCTCGCCAATACTTTCATATTAATTGTATTTAATGTTTCACTAAAGAGAGACTTGTATAATAGGCCTAAGTAAGTGGATTTCTGATAACTTTTAAAAACCGCATGGCGGTTGTGCAATAAGTAATTTCAAGGTAGAATTTTTAAAAACCAATAAAACTATATTAAATTCACGTGTCCGAACTACGGCACTAAAAGTCAAGGAAAAATAAATACAAAAGTATTAGTTTAAATAATGCAAACATCGATATAAGCAGATTTCTATTAAGTACCTATGGTTATTGCACAATGCGTAATTCGGTTTAAGTTGCATACAACTTTTACTAGTATTGATGGCAAAACCTTATTCATATCAGGAAACTTACTGAGGCACCTTTTGAGAGTCATATAATCGCCAAATGGTATTAATTCATATAGTAAAGACGATGAAATCAGATTTAACCTTTCTTGACCACGTGGTACCAATATATTCAGACTATGTATAAAGCCTATTAAAATTGTAACAAGCCATAATTAACTATCAAAAATTCAAACATGGTAACCCGCATGGGTGAAGTTATTATTATAAAGATTTACAGTACTAAATATTTTCAAATAGGGCCTGTTGGCCATATAACTTTGTCAAGTTTTATATTTAGGTAGCTCTAAAGCTATGTTCAGATTGTATATGGATTTTGGGGGTGTGCGAACTTCTCTGGGCATTGTGTTGTGTACTCTGGCTGATATATATAATGTTGTGTAATTAGGGTCCACCGAACAAGACGAGAAAAAGCCCAACAATATGACCTGAACCTGTAACACCATTCGCTCTCTTTTCATCTACCGGAGGAATAGCCAGGAAGCCACACCAACACCTGTAATGTAGGCCACGAGATTGGCACCTCACCCCCATGGACAAAAATCAGGTGATACCAAACCATTACATTATTTATACGTAGAGATGCACTCAAAAGACCCAGTGAACCAGTTCTATGAATCAACCACAACACTTTCAAGTTTTTAAACATTTAATTGGATCCCCAATTAACGGGACAGTATAGTGTGTGAACTGGGTGTGAAATCAATTGTAAATTTTATTAATTTGTTGTAAAATTGTCAGCTCAGAGGCTGGCATGTATCTTAGACAGTTCAACATTCAAACGTATAATTCCCTCTTATTTCAGTATATGTGTTTCATTACAGCTTTTAAGTCATTAATTCAATTTGTAATTTCTTGGGGTCAATTTAGTGTTCATTTTATATATATATTTTCTAAATTTTAAATTCAGTTTGGTTCATATGGTATAGAAATTTCTGCGGTAGTTAAGTGGATTCACAAGTTTAATCCTGAGCGGATGCCTGTTCATACAGTATTAAACGTGTTGTTCAGACAGGTTACATTATGCACCGACTGACAAACGAACATGTCGGTCTCTGGGCCAAAAGTACTTTTTAAAAGGGTTATAATATTCATGACATATTTCTATTGTCACTACTTAGCAATGTTTCTATATATATATATATATATATATATATATATATATATATTCTATTAATTAATTATGATAACTGGGGGGTGTTCATTGTTTTCTAAATTTTTATTTCTCACAGTATAAGAGCCCAGTGGGGCAGAGAAGTATAACAGTATTAGGCACTTGGCAAAATTTTGGATTTTATTATGTTCTGGGGACTACGGGAGTTGCATAAGCATTATCTAAAACACATGTCATGTGTAAAGAACCAATTAAGTTTTGTAATCCTAACATGGATGTCCGTAAAAGAATTATTAATATACCTCATGGGGGTAAGAAAAGGGCGTGGCAAGAGATCTTTGTATAATTGTATTGTATTGTGGAACATGTGATGTATTGTAAATTTGTGTGTGTATTTTGGGGGGTTATATGTATTGTACATTTAGGTGTATTTTTGGTGGGGAGTTTAGATATAGGATTTTTAGAAAAGAAAGATGAAACATAGGATTATATATCCTTTTAATTTTAATAACAAGTATTTATTCTATCTCAATTAATTTTTGCTGAATATTTTCTTCTAAGAAAGTAATTTATTTTAATTAACCTTAATAACAAGTATATGGATTGGTCGCTATTCTATTTTAATTAATTTGTTTGAGAATTTGTTATTCTAATGTGTATTATCAAGAAGTCTATAAAATTTATCTCCATTAAGTTTAATGGATCATTTTAAAGAGAACATAGAAAATAAATTTTATATTATTAATATTTCACAGGAAACTTTATTTCAAGAATAGTAATGATTTTAAATTTTAATTCATTTTTAAAGAGAGATAGCAAATATATTTTATATGTGTTAATAAATATTTTCAGGTGACCTTGTTGAAAGAGTATAATTTATTTTAATTGACAATTTAAGGGAATAAAAGATTATGACTGTTGTGTTTATTGATTTTGTTATTAATATTGTTTCAAATGGAGATAGAATAATAAAAGGGATTTTATTAATTGTTTAATTTATGAGTTTTCATTGCAAGTCCCGTCTCACTGGATTCAGCGCATTTTTGGCTTCTCTAGGCTTTGGTCTAGTTCTAATTAACTTGTGGCCCCTCTTTTCAAAAAAAAAAAAAAATTTTCAAAAAAATTAAAAAAAAAATAATTTTTTTTTTAACTGCCTAAGTTAAGAGGGGTTACACTTTTTTTTTTAAATCAAGGTTAATTTTCTCCTATGGCAACCGATAACAGCCGCAAATTCAAACAGAATCAACTACTCTTTTGCATACAGCCCAGAATTGTAGAGTTCTCAGGACCTGTCGTTTTTGGTGAAGATCGGTTAATGGAAAGGGTTAGTTTACCAGCAACGGGTTTTTATCAAGGGTAATTTTTTCTATTGTAAACGATAATATCCACAAATTCAAACAGAATCAAATAATGTTTTGCATACAGCCCTGAATTGTAGAGTTCTCAAGACCTGTTGGTTATGGTGAAGGTCGGTTAAGGGAATAGGGTAGTTTACCGGCTACATTTTATGTTTTAACAAGGGTAATTTTTTATGACGAACGGTAACTGCCGTAAATTCAAAGATAATCAAATAATGTTTTGCATGCATCCCTGAATTGTAGAGGACTGAAGGTTTGTTGATTTTGCTGAAGATCGGTTAAGAGGAAGGGGTAGTTTACCTGCAACGTTTTATGTTTTAACACGAGCAAAGTATTTAATTTTTATAAATAAAGTATCCTGATAAGAAGCTCATAATAATCCACTGTAGAAATGTAAATGAAATATCTATAAATGAAGAGGTTATGTGAAGGGGTTGGGGGTAA
Source organism: Magicicada septendecula (assembly GCA_034769895.1). NCBI lineage: Eukaryota > Metazoa > Arthropoda > Insecta > Hemiptera > Cicadidae > Magicicada > Magicicada septendecula. Next base: position 22,490 of record JAWRYS010001774.1, read on the forward strand.
TTTTCTATTAATGAAAATTATAGTTGAAGGGGGAGGGGAGAATTTTTTATATGTGTACAACGTTATCGGCAACAAACAAGTAGTTCTTTGTTAAAATTCCTTCCCGGGCTGTTTAGCCGTAGTCCAATGTTTTCTGCAAAACCAGACTTTTCGGCAGTCCATCGACTGCCATCATCAGTGAAAATCGAGTGCGAAAACGTGAGGTGGTATACGTTAGTGACCACAGTACTGTGGTTACTGCTGAAGCAATAAGTAGAAAGACGTAGTTTCTATGGAAACATTTTATTTCGAGTATGATTTTAAATATAAATCTTAGAACATGGAAGTCATGTATGGTTCTCCATACCGATATTTTACTTCCATTTTCCTTAAGGAAATGGAAGTATGGTGATGGCAAAAAAAATCGTTTTCGAGATTATTGCAGATTCTGATTGTACTACCCTCAAAACATGAAAAAGAGTCATTTTTCGAATAGTGTCTGTGTGTCTATCTGTAGATATTTTTTCTATGGCAAAGGATTACAGCCGCAAATTCAAACAGAATCAAATAATTTTCTGCATACAGCCCTGATTTGTAGAGTCCTCAAGACCTGTTGCTTAAGTGAAGATCGGTTAAGGGAAAGGGGTAGTTTACCTGCAACTTTTTTTTAATCAAGTGTAATTTTTTTCTATGGCAAACGACAACAGCCGCAAATTCAAGTAGATACAAATAATGTTTTGCATACAGCCCTGAGTTGTAGAGTTCTCAAGACCTGTTATTTTTTGTGAAGATCGGTTAAGGGAAAGGGTAGTTTACCTACAACGTTTTATGTTTTAACAAGGGTATTTTCTATAGTATACGATAACAGTCACAAATTCAAATATAATCAATTATTTTTTGCATGCAACTCTGAATAGTACAGTTCTCAAGACCTCTTGTTTTGTTGAAGATCGGTTTAGGGAAAGGGGTAGTTTACCAGGAACGTTTTATGTTTTAACATGGGTAATTTTTTCTATGACGAATGATAACTGCCGTAAATTCAATCAGAATCTAATAATATTTTGCATACCTTCCTGAGCTGTAGAGTCCTCAATGTCTGTTAATTTGGTGAAGATCGGTTACGGGGAAAGTGCAGTTTACCAGAAACATATTTTGTTGTAACAAGAATAAAGTACTTAATTTTGATAAATAAAGTTTCCTGATAAGATCTTAATAATCCAGTCTAGAAACGAAGATGAAATATCTATAAATGTAGAGGCTAGTTGAACGTGGTGGGGGTAATTTTCTATAATTGAAAATTATAGTTGAAGGGGGAGGGGATAATTTTTATATGTGTACTACATTATCGGCAACAATGTAGTAGTTTGTTGTTAAAATTCCTTCCCTGGCTGTTTGGCCGTAGTCCATGTTTTCTGTAAAACCCTACGTTTCGGCAGTGCCGTCGACTGCCATCATCAGTGAAAATCGAGTGTGATAACTTGTGGTGGTATACGTTAGTGACCACATACTGTGGTTAAGGCTGAAGCAATAAGTGGAAAGAAGTAGTTTCTATGGAAACATTTCATTTCGTAAATGATTTTAAATATAAATCTTATATTATATAGCCGGGTATAAAGTGGGTGTGCGCGTACATAGTGCTGCTACTATGAGATGAAGGACAAATTACGTGACACTTATCACGCGCCGCCAACCACCGACTCTGTTCCAGACTTCACCTTCGGCCAATGCCACTTGCTTTATCGAATGATTGGCAGACCCTATCTTTTCAGCCCTGCAAAGCTTTATCTTCTCTTGGCCAACCCTCAGGACATTCTCTCTTAAGTCCACAACGAATCCGTAAACATTCATAATTTCCGTGCCAAGAATCACTTCATTGACAATGTCTTCATTGAGCATTTGTTGGCTAAATTCGAGGAGACCCAGGCGTACGCGTACGTCTACCTTTCCTAACACTTTGACGTGGCTTCCGGTCACAGTCTGTATTGTACAAGAGCTAATTTGGGGCTGGCGGTTGCTGACTAAGTCAAGGCGCACAATGGACACTGTAGCGCCCCTGTCAACTGTAAATGATGTCTGTTTACCTTCGAAAATTCATTAATGATCAAGTTTCCACTAGTCTTATGTAGCGTGGAAGCTGTGTGCTGTCATTTCAAGGAATTTCCAAGATAACTAAAGCTTATGTACAGAGGTAACTAACCATCAATGTGCAATATATGTAGCATACCTGTACCGGTGCAATCATACGATTGGGTGAAGATTTGTGAAAGGTTTGTACGACCTATCACATCTCAGGTATTGAACGGTCAACAAGAGGAGATCAATGCCAAGGACCAAAGTGATGCGAAAGTTAAGTACAAATTTTTATTGAATGAATAAATTTGCCATAGAGTTATTGAAAAAGGGTACAAATAAATTATATGAATTATTAAGAAATCTTTTTGAAAAATGTCTCAATGAAGAAGAGGTACCATCAGGTTGAAAGATGGAATACATTTCTACAATGCATAAGAAGGGAAGCAAAGATAGTTGAAAAAATTATAGAGGCATAATAGTTACTAAGTAGACTTTCTGGAAGAGTATTTACACATTTTTTAGAAGCTGGGTATAAGGAAATGGAGGCTAAAGAACAATCAGGTTTCAGAGTTGGTAGATCATATTTTCTCCTTACATCAAATAACTGAAAAGAAAACAGTTCTAACACAACCTCTTCATTTAGTTTTTATTGACATTGTAAAAGCGTATAACACTGTACCGTTAGCCAATCTGTGGACAGCTTTAAGGTCAACTAGTATCAACCCCATTATCATAAAAGATATACAAAATTTCTATAACAATTTAATATCAATAATAAAAATATGAAAGAATTTTTCACCTGGATTTTGAGTGAGCAAAGGTTTACTCTAGGTAAGTTGTCTATCACCCACAATTGTAAACATTTATACGGATAAAGCAATAGAGACTTGGAAAAAATGTGCAGGAAAATGGGAATTCCACTTGATGGTGACAAAGGTTATTCATCACAGTTTGGTGTTGACCAATTACATTTGGCACAAGATTTTGAAGACATGTACTTCGTATACTTGCCGTACGAGTACTTCGGCGGCTACTCAGATCCCTGCCTCTGCTGCTATTCAGCGCTTTTGATAACGCGCGATCAAAAAGCTTTTTGTAAGTAATCAGATAATTTAAAGCTCAATTGTGATTACGGGTTCAGTTACAATAAAAAATAGAGCCTACTACTAGTTGCTTGTTTTTAATATTTTTCTAAATTTTACTGGGGCGGCTTAGCCTTCCATACCTCCCCTGACAAGCCGCCGCTGACAGAATCCCCCAATTCGGCTAAAATATTTGGAACATTTTAACCGCACGAATAACTGCTCCATCCCCAAAAATTATTGAATTATAAGCAGAAAAGACTAAAACGTGTGGGGTGTCTGAAGAAGCACTTGAGTGACGAGCTCTCGTCTGTCTGCTTGGGATTGGAACACATCATTGTTGTTGTTAAACTCTACTGATCCCGGGCTGTTTGGCAATGAAATGTGGTCACTACCGTGTGACATCCACGTTAGACGAAGCTCACTTGCACTGACGATGGCCGTCAATTGCACGACCAAAACGTTTGCAAACGAGTACATTATTGGACCACGGCCAAACAGCGCGGGATCAGAAGATTTTAACAACATTGGCTCCTGCCGTGTAAACCTGAGAAGTTACTTACATCATTTTTGGTTTAATCTTTGTTAAAGATGCTGAAGAATTACTAGTTTTACATAAGCGCACTTCAAACGCATTCAACAGTACGCTGAAACTGATTTAAACACAAATAAGTCAGCATGTCTATCTATTAGTAATGGTAAGTTTGACGCTACGCTAAGACCAAAATGAAAACTAGTGGAATACCTACTTATGTTATTACGTGTTATATTTATTATATTTATAATTATGTTATATATCTGCATGATGTGTATTTATAATGTTCGTTTTGTGTGGGTGGCAATATTTCTCATCTTATTTTGCATTATTTAAACAAATATTTTTATTTATCTGATTTATTTGCAAATATTTGATATTTAAACAAATATTTAGTGTAGTTTTTAAATCGTACCAGTTCCTGTATATTTCGTTGCAATGTTTGTCTTCACTAAGCACCTTATAGTTTAATATATGTTACTATATGTTACTCTGCATCTGTGTAAAAATTTCTGTATGATTTACAATTTTATTTTTAAAATTTTTGTGGTCGCTAATGACCGATGCTATTGCATCGACCTTATAAATGAATAAATAAATTTTTTTAAAATCTGCATGTCCATCTATTAGTAATTAATAATAAAGACCTATCTATTGATGCTACGTAAAGACCAAAATTAAAAATAACGCAATACTACAAAAAAAATTATATTTACATACCGTCCGATGTAGGAAGGTTTTGAGCACCTTCAGTAGAAGTGGAAAGGACAGAGAGCGTCACCAAAGAGACCATAAAGGCAGCGGCTTTCATTGTGAGCAAGTCGTGGACTCGACGCCAGCGACGCGTCCTTATGCGCGTGTCTACATAATATACAGAAGGCATATCACGTTTGGTCTTAATCAGACGTTATTTACACTACGCAATAATTTAATCTAGCCGAGAGTAAAATGGGCTTGACACGTTAAATCTCATGTGTCACCTAGAAATTACGCAGTTCAAACATACTAATCGTATATCTTGTCACCTTTAATTGTTGTTCTGCTAAGTAAAATCATTGTTGATTTATTCTATTAAATACGATGTTAATATTCGTGTATTCTGCGACTATTCACAGTTTTTACATGTTCAGAAATTAGTGCTTTTACTAATTTTTGCCGAACAAATATTTAGCTTTTCATAATTAAATTTAAAAATCTGTAAATACAACACTAAAAAATTAATGCTTTAAAGGAAACTACCAGAAAAAATTAATTAAAAATAAAGTAATATAACAATTAAACAAAGAATTCTTTGGAAAATTTATGGCCCCAAGGAAACCGAAGACCCATAAAAGAGCTGCACAGGGATCTGGAAGATCTGGGAACGGTTTTCCGAAGGGAAAGACTGAGATTCCTTCGACATATGGTTCGGATGGATCGGTCTAGATTAAATAAACAAATTTTCAACTATATTTGGCAACTTTCCAGTTTGAATGGATACACCAAACAACTTAATGAGGAAATGATAAAACTGGGTAACAATTTGAACGACTGTGTGGATAGAAATACATACAGAAACAAAATTCAAAATCTTGAGGTTCTCTGTGCGTTGAGAAGAAGACGAGAAAAGGGTGGACAGTGGAAAGTAAGAGGGGGCGCATATTGTGGGAAGAAGAAAAGGAAATGATATTTGCGTAATCCACGGCTAGCCTGTTTGTGTAAAATAGAACGTAATATAACGATTTTCCCATTGGTGAAGAGGTCAAAACAGGGTGATAAAGAAAGATCATTAAGGTCAATAATTAAAATTTGTATGCTAGTAAAAATGTAGTGATATAGTTTGAATGAAACAATTACGCTAATTAGTTACGTAAATGCAAATATATTTTATTGAGGTATGTTATAGTTGTCTTGAGAGTCGAGGTAACACCTTTGCTTCGAGTTGACTGGGCACTGGTCCTCACAAGTCTCAGAGTTGGGCGAAGCGATAGCGCCCCAATGCAGCCCCTAGCTTCTACCCAGCAGAGACCGTACTGCGTGGTGAAGAGCCACATCCTACACGAGGTGCCCCTGTTTCCACAGAACAGTGTCGATCTAGACTGGGAAGTCCAGATCAACCTCCCTGGTGCGGGGCAGCAGCACCCGCCAGTATTGGCATATGGCCGAAGACAGTAGTAGTCAGCAGAGCCCATTGCTGAACATCACCAGGTGGAACTGAACGGTAATGGTACGGCAGGTGAAGTGCGACACTAGACTGAACTCTGTAACCGAGGTGAAGGCAGCCTGCCTAGGGGAAGAACGCCACAAAATCAAAGTTTCTGTCCCTCCAGATTGGGTGTTCATCTTAAAGTTAATAGCCCCATTTCGGGAAAATTTTTATTGTTACGGAATCAGAAGAAGAAATAGCCGGACGGACCTTAGGTCAGAGGATAAAAGGAAAGTTCTTCTTCTTCTTCTTATAGTTCCTATCCGTTTCGGATGTTGGATATAATACAGACTATTTTAACTTTCTGTACTTCTTGCACGGAATAAGTCAGTTGCATTCATGCCAAACCGGGTCCTGCAATAAGTAAAATATCTGTTAATTTCTCGTAAGATGTCCCAGATACTGAAGCTTTTAGTAGCTTCGGTAGTACCAAATGGAAAGTTTGTAGGCAAGAATTAATATGGATGGACGGGGTGAGTCAGGACATCAGGACTCTTGAAATTAGAAGCTTGAACAGTGTGGTTAAGAATAGAGAAGAATGACGAAATCTTCTGAAGAAGGCCACGGTCCCACAAAGGGCTGTCGAGCCAAAACCGATGCTGATGATAGTTGGCTTGAGAGTGCGTAATTCATTTTGTGCAAGTATTGCTACTCGCCAAACGAATGACGGATGGTTCTAAGGTTTAGTCTAGTATTTAGGACGTGTCCTCTCAGCGAATCCGTAAAAGGTAATCTTAATACGATTATTGAGTTTGCAGAATATCCAATTCCGTTTAATATATTTATAATAAAGTATCTTATTTGAAAGAAAAGTAAGAAACCCAATTTTAATCAGTTCTTTGGTTTCCGCTAGAATGTTACTGAAGTTGACCTATTGTTGAACAGGGGTTTTCAAGTTGCATTAAATGACCTTTCCCTACATTTTAAATTAGTGTTTTATTATCATGAACAGCTCCTACATTTGGCCTAATCAATTGTGGAGTACAACAAGGGTGTCCATTATCGCCTTCTCTTTTTAATTTATATATTGACGATGTCACACAAAACTGGCAGCTGTGTCTCCCAGAACATTTTAAGATTGGTCAGTCTACATTTGACACTTTGTTGTTTGCGGGCGATCAGTCTATTCTGTCGGATTAAGAAAACAGATTGCAGATGGGTATACATTTGTTAAATGGAATCTGCAAAGACTCTGGATTACAAATATCTACACTTAAAACCAAGATGATGATGGCTTTTCGTGGTAATAATCCCGTACGGGCGAAAATTGTTGATGGTACTGTCCTGGAAAAAGTTAGCAGTTTTAAATACCTGGGCTACAGTGTGTCTTATAAAGCAAGCAACGACGGTGTGAATAAGTTGCATAAGTTCAACCTTATGTGCTGGACCATTAGGCGAACCCTTAAGTCAGCAAGTAAAGGAACGCGCCTAAAATTCTACAAGGCGATGGCTCTTCCCACACTTTTTTATAGGCCTGAGAATAACGAAAGGCTAGGGCAGTCGGGTGCGAGCGGGTGAAATGAGATTTTCAGGCATGTGGCAGGGTATACTCTCCATAATCGTAGAAGAACCACAGATATACGGCATGAAGTGAATATTATGAGTATACTCGACAGGATCGCCTGATAACGGCTGAATTGGTGGCAACATCTTTGCCGAGTGGATGACTGCCCCATCCCCAAACAACTATAGAAATATAAGCCGAAGGGAAGGAGAGGTGTGGGACGTCTGAGGAAGCTCTAGAGTGACCAGCTCTAATCTTTGCTTATTTGAGACTGGAACAAACCATCCTTGGTTTAATCCTTGAAGATGATGATGAAAATGATGATGATTTATTGTCGTTTCAGATCCTCAAAGTGCAGGAGAGAGTGTGTAATGTCTTAAGGTCTCATTCCTCAATGAAGAGAATTATCCAGCTACTATTTCACGTCATAGGGGACGCGAACAAATAGGCTACAGGTAGCTAACGCGGCCCTTGAGGCCGAGTCACTTGCCAACAATTACTCGCATATCATGTCACGTTTAACTGTTGTTCTCCAAATAAAATTATTGTTGATTTAACCTATTAAATACACACTCTCTCTAGCACTTTGAGGGATCCAAAGTGATAATAAATCACTAATTTAAAATATATGGGAAGGTCATTTAATAAAAATTCTGCGAGAGCTGTATAAGGCTAGGGCACACTCTTACCCTTCGAGTGAGAAATTTCCCCTGACCATTTGTTGGTCTACGACGTAGGATGTACTAGACAAGAAGAAACCCAACATTAAAGACCCTTACGATATATACAGGAAAACTGGTCTCTTTAGTCCTGTACGACAGCCAGCATAAATTAACAATTGATGTTCATTGTCGTCATCATCATCAATATCATCACTTCACTGGATAGGATTTCTTCTGTTCTAGCCTCATGGCTCCCGCCGTCTTGTGTTTGGGTTACCTACAGATCTTGCAACTGGCTAAATCTTCCTACAGATCTAAACTTAACTAAACTTACATAGATTTAAATTATGTTAAATGACCAGCTCAAAGAACACGTCTCTACATACAATTACCTCGGCTGTAGTTTTTTTTATGTTTATTGTTATCGGCACTAGGTTCATTGAATTGAGAATCTATTGCTATATTATAAAGTGCCACTAAGTTTTCATCAAAAGTAAAAGAACTAAAAGAACTATTATTCCATGTAAAGTATAATTCTAGTTTTAAAACTGATAAAAACAAAATTCCAGAACTTTTTCTAGAACCCTAAGTGCGTTACAGGCAAACTAGAACCTAGAAATTTAGAACCTTGCAGTTCTGTTACAGCGTCGACACAGCATATGCATAGCCAACTTCGGAAAGCGGGTATAGTCCATTCTTTGAAAACGTTAATTTCAGCATTTTCTATAATTCTTGATGAGTTCATTTAAGGAAACTGTATCAAGTTTTCGTCTAATATACTCGGTTCTTATATTATCGAGTTGCGTATATCCCTTTACCGATTTCAAGTACCTCATTTCTGGAGCCTGTAACTGGCACTAGTCCTTCTTCCTTCTTCCATAAAGCATTGCCATTGTCTTATAGAATTTGATGCAAGTCTATTGTCTACCTTTTCAACGTTTATTGTCTATTGAAAACTAAACTAAATTAAACTTATTTATTGACTTCTTCTTCGTATCCTCTTCCAGGATTAGGTTATAGAAACCTGTTCCGGCACCCATCTCATCCTCGGGCGACACACGTCTCTTCTACCATTGGCTTTATACTTCAGTGCCACTTTCGGCAATCGATCCTCTGTCATCCTTTGCAGATGAGCTCACCATTGTCTTCTGTAAATTGCAATAATTTCATTTATGTCCTTTACTTCGAGTTCTGCTCTCATATCTTGTAATGTATAATTTAAAGTATTTCGAAGAGACTGTATTTCAGCATTCTCATTTTCCCGCATTTGATGACCCACGCCTCACTACTTATTTATTGTTCGGTATAAAATATGTTAAATGACCAGCACATAGAACAGAGCTCTACATTTAAGTACCTTGGTTCTAGTCTTCCTTATGTATTGTAATCGCGACCACACACACACACACACACACACACACACACACACACACACACACACACACACACACACACACACACACACACACACACACACACACACACACACACACACACACACACACACACACACACACACACACACACACACACACACACACACACACACACACAGTGAGTAAGGGGTCGAAAGAAATTATTCAGAAAGCTTCAGCAGTTTCATTGAATTGAAAATATATTCTTATATCATAAAGCGTCACCAAGTTTTCATCAAAAGTAAAAGAACTCTTATGCCGTATAAAGTATGATTCTCGTTTCAAAAGTAATTAAAGCAAAATTCTAGAACTTTATCTAGAACTCTTAAGTGTAAATACCTTAAAGTTTTCGATACAGCATTAAATATTCTGATGTGTCACTCACTACATTATGTGTGAGTGAAAACCTATAATTTTCTTTGATTCGTTTGAAAGTACACAAAGTAGCATATAGTTAAAAGTTACCAGTCGCATACAAAGTCTGCTAACTTGGGTAGAAGTAGTCTAGCGTTTGTCACCATGCCGTGACAGTACCTCTCGGCTTAAACATCAGCTCACACAGTTCTGCGCATCTTGAATGCAATGTCCATTCAGACAGTCTGTACTTTGAAGAGTTATAAACTCGTCATGCTTTGCGTTTTGTTTTTAGACAATTTTTGTAATTTTTCCAGCCAATTTTTTAGTGTCAAGACAAAGGATGACAATATAAAAATATCCGTCTAGAGAACCGTACCGGTACACGACATCTATGTTCTAAGATTTATATTTGAAATCATTTTCGAAATGAAATATTTCCATAGAAACTACTTCTTTCTTCAGCCTTAATCACAGTACTGTAATCACTAACGTATACCACCGCACGTTGGTGCACTCGATAATAACTGATGATGACAGTCGATAGCACCCCCGAAACGTCTGGTTTTATAGAAAATATTGGACCACGTCAAACAGCCCGGGAAGGAATTTTAACAACAAACTACTACTTTGTTGCCGATAACGTAGTACAAATGACATAAATAAAAATTATTTCCTTCCCTTCAACTATCACTTTCAATTATAGACAAATTAAACCCAACCAATTCAATTAGCGTCTTTATTTACAGATATTTCATCTACGTTTCTACAGTGGATTATTATGATCTTCTTTTCAGGATACGTTATTTATCAAAATAATTAAGTATTTTCCTCTTGTTAAAACATAAAACGTTGATGGTAAACTACCCTTTTCCCGTAACCGATCTTCACCAAAATCAATAAGTCTTGAGTCCTCTACAACTCAGGTAGACATGCAAAAAATTGTGCCGATTGATTAAAATCGGCGCGAATAAACAAAAATGTTATACTGCATTTAACGAATACGCTAAAGAAAAATAGGTTTCCGTATTTAGGGTGGCGTTCTCCCGTACTGTAATACGGTAATAATGCTGCGCCTGATTGGTGCTGCACTCTGGCGGTCGCCGCTGATCGCGAGTTGAAAATGCCAGAATAAACGTTTCTAATCTTGTCTGAATTGCTGCTTGAACCAAACACCACGCCTCGCTCTCCGACAGAGAGAAGTTTTTAATTGTACCATCTTCCACCTATGGCAGGCTAAATTAAAACAGATCTGCGGTAAGTAAGTGCAGTATACTGATATATATTAATTTGAAGTCATGTAAAAGGAGTTTTGTTTAATAAGTACAGGAATGAATGAAATTGGTTAACCTATTACACTCACGCCACGTGGCGAATTAAAGTTTTCAAAATGAGTTAATTGTATAACAGTAAATGAAGTCTTAACTAAGGCACCGTAATTGAATAATGTTAACCCAGAGGGGTAAAGTTTATAAATGTATACATGCCAAGTGGTGAATCAAGTTAGTATGAATAATTAAGTCACCCCAAATTTATTGAGAATGTTAAAGAAAGAGAGTCATAGTAAAAATATAAAGTTTTAATGGAAACAAGTGACAAACTTTAATAGAATTGAGAATAATGTAAAGTCAAAATAATATGTAATTTAACCAAACTAAATGTTTTCAAAGATAGGGCCACATGCCCGTATAACATGTTGTAGAGTGTGTCAAACTTTCATTTCAAGTAGGCCTAAATCAGTGTTTAAAATTATAAATGGATTTTGGTGCGTGAGAGGGTCCTGGGGGAATAAGTGTTGGAACTTCTCGCTGATAATATTTGTATGCTTAGGGTCCCTCGCTTCACGTCGAGGAACAGCCCCAACCTGAACAAATGAACATCTAAGACTCTCAACTTCATCTGCCGGAGGAGAACAGCGAGGACAGGCCACACCCACACTAAAATGCTGTAGACCACGACGCCAAACTTCACACCACGGAATAAATCAGGTGACACCCAACCCAATATTACTTTTCACACAAGGGAATGTAACCCACTACAACTCGTGGGCATATAGCTACACACCATACAATGACTTTAAGCTTTAAACATTTTAATTGGGTCCCCGGTTAACGGGACAGAATAGTGCGCGGACTTGGGGAGGAATCTTTTGTACATTTTGTAACACTGTTTATATTAAATGTGAGCCCAGAGGTTGACATGTATCTGTGGCTGATTACCATTCAGGCATGTAAATTTCTTTCTAGTTTTCAGTAAAAGGGTTACCTTAGTGCTAGTAATTCTATCATTCATCATGTAATTTCACAGGTTAAATTTAGTTTTCAATTAATGCATTAATTTCATATATTTATATTCAGGTTGGGTCATATAATGGATAGGAGTTTCTTTTGGTAGTTTCAGTCGGATCCCCAGTTTAATCCTGTATAGGCGGATTTTCATGCAGACTTGAACATGCTCCTGGGACAGGTTTAGTTATGCACGATCTTGCCTAGGAACATGTCGGCCTTTGGGCCAAATTAATTCTTAAAAGGTTATAAAGCATTATGACACATTACTGTTTTTAATATTTCACAAAATTTGTCATGCTTAAATTCTTAAATGCTCAAATTCTGTTTTTAATTTATTATGGTCAATTGTATTTTGACTGAATTATAATCATATTTACTCCAAGTCTAAGTGCTCAGTGTGGGAGCACATTATAGTAGTATCAGGCATTATGCCAACCCATGAATTTTAGTATGTCCTGGGGGCACTGGTGTTACACATATAGATATGGGTTATTATGTATTAAGATCTTGCAATAGGTGTTGCGTGCAATAATAGTTATGAATTGTAAATTATGTACCTCCTGGGGTGAAAGAGGTGTGGCAAGATTTTAATGTTGAAAGTTGTAATTGTCCTGTGATGTGGAACGTGTGTGTGTGTGTTGTATATTGTAGACATATTTCTTTTTATGTCCATTATATGTATTGTATATTCATGAGTATTTCTGGGGGTTAGGTATAGGGCTAAGTGGGGAAAAGTAACCCCAATTGGAAAAGAAAATCTATCTATTCATTTCATTTTAAATCTTATATTTATTTTTCAAACAAAAAATATTTTAAAGGAGAATACAATGATTATGTTGGGAGATAGAAATTTAAAGTTTGTTTATAATAAATATTTATTGGTTGTTAATTTTGTGAGTTTTAATTGCAAGTCCCGTCTTACTAGATCCAGCGCATTTTTGGCTTCTCTAGGCTTTTGGCCTAGTTTTAGTTATCTTGTGGCCCCTCTTTAGAAAAAAAAAAACAAAAAAATATTTCAGAAAACAAATTTTTTTTATAAGTCGATACAATACTTAAAGAGGGTTTACAAAATTATTTTATTATGTTTTAATTTACGGCAGTTATCGTTTGTCATAAATAAAATTACTCTTGTTAAAACATAAAACGTTGCATGTAAACTACCCCTTTCCATTAACCGATCTTCACCAAAGTCAATAGGTCTTGAGTGCTCTACAATTTAGGGATGTATGCAAAAATTGTTTGATTCTGTCTGAATGTGCGGCAGTTATCGTTCGTCATAGACAAAATTACCACTGTTAAAACACAAAACGTTGCAGGTAAACTACCCCTTTCTCATAACCTACCTTCACCAGAATTAACAGGCCTTGAGTTCTCTACAATTCAGGGAAGTATGCAAAAAATGATTTGATTCTGTTTGAATTTGCGGCTATTATCGTTTGCCATAGAAACAATTCTACACATAGACACACAGACACCAGACACACAGACACAGACACACACAAAGAGACTCTTTTCGAAAAATGACTTTTCTTCATGTTTTGAGGGTAGTACAATCAGAATCAGACCTTATCTCGAACACGATTTTTTTTCGCCATCACCATACTTCCATTTCCTTACGGAACATGGAAGTAAAAAAAAACTGGAATGTACTTTGTAGGCTTACACGGCCGGAGTCAATGTTAAAATTCCTTCCCGAGCTGTTTGATCGTGGTCCATTGTTTTCAACAAAAACAGACGTTTCGGCAGTGCCGTCAACTGCCATCATCAGTGTACAATCGAGTGCGCTAACGTAAGGTGGTGTAGTCTAACCTTAACCATAGTACTATAACGTATACCACCTCATGTTAGCGTAACTCGATCTTACAATGATCATGGCAGTTGATGGGACTGCCAAAACGTCTTTTTTGTAGAAAAAAATGGACCACGGTGTACCGTACTTTGTTCGGCCCGAGGAAGGCGAAGCTCGGTTGCAGAGACGGGTTACTTTCTTTTAAAACGGGCGGGTTCTTGACGTCACGAAATGCCACTGCATCGCGTCGCCGCCGGGTATATGTAGACGGTTTGTTGTGGCAGCAACGAATATTCAGTAGGCCGGACCAGCTGTGATCTGCGTGAGCCTGCTTTTGCCAAACATTCTTGGGTAGTCACTACAGTCACTACCGACAAATCGTCCTCATTTCTGTTTCTACCCTCATCAGAAGAGTTTGGTCTCAACTGACGGCACCAATCTGTTCGAACTCCGTTATTCCACTATATGAGAAGCTAAACTAAAATCAGCTCCAGGTATGTAGTATTTTAATGTGGTTCTAAAATATTTTAACCCTAAAATATTTTTTTGTTAGTGTTTCAGCTTTACTGGTAAACGATAACTTGTGTGTGCATGAGTGTTAGTCTTGAATTCGGGTATTAGATTAACTTATTAAATTAACTTATAATGGACATGAATGTAGCGTATTAAACTGATTACAATAATGTAAAATGATAATAGATATCTTACACTCAGCTGTTTTTAGTGTTGTTAATAAGTACAGTATACATAGAAACAATCATGTCATGAATGGAACACTTAAACAAAATTAGTTTGTTAAATGAAATAAGGCACATCTGGTGCTCCGATCAATGGTTAATACGAATAAGTGGTGATGTGTTTCTGGTTGCTGCCAAGCATTGGAGTGTGTTCTCAATTTTATAACGATGGTGTGTGTGTGCGAGCTGTGGTGAGATTAGGTTCTTTATGACACCCTATACAACTCATTGCCTGTCACAGGTGCTCGAACAATGGCGAGATGGGTGTCGGGTCTAGACGAACAACTGTCTACCCTTCTGGCAGAGATAATACTTGAGCCATGAGATGCCGTCAGTTGGGACACACTCACAGACACCCTCGTAGAGGAACTCTGCCCCCAGGAATTATCTGTGCTACCTATACGCTACAGCTTAACCAGTGTCACTTAGTTACACCGGACGATCCAGGTGGGACCATCCTGTTTTACTTTACACTCTCTCATATACCACTACACTGTAAATCCACAGACGCTCCCAGAAGCAGACTCATGATACCGCGTTTAATTTGCTCAAGTTCTGCAAAAACTCTCACGTTAAGTTTTGTGCCTACATGTGTGGACCTTTTATATAATTAAGTCTTATGCAACCTGTTATAGCTTCTTATACCATGTAAGGAAATTGCACACACACACACACACATGTATCCGCATGAACTGCTCTAAGTTTTCCGTTTTTTTTAAAATGAGTTTAGTTTATCTGATAGTTAGTTATATCCTGCTTGCTCATGTCCCGCCGTGCGGGCGTAATTCAAGACTGGGGCTGTCTGATTTCTTCACGTGTGGTGGTTTAAACTATTTACATGATTAAATACTCGGTGTTTGCTTCATAATTATTGATGTGGTAGTTTATTAATATTTTAGAATCTCTGGTTCTGTTGGGGGCATTTCCATTTCCGGTGTTATTTAAATTCTCATATTATGGGTAATTAACTGGGAACTACCAAGCTCGCTTTGTTATATATATATATATATATATATATATATATATATATATTGGTACATTTATTGCAAAGGGTGATTGTGAGAGGGTACAGAAATGGTGGATGTGTGTTATATGTGTTATGTATGTGTTTGTGTGTAATCTTCAATTTGGGGGGGAATGTGACAGAAATTATGATATGATAGCATATGTGCTTACAGAATTACCGAAAAGGCTAGCCTATTAAATTTATACTTTAAATAGCACTCAATGATTTCGATATTACATGTGAACACAAAATTATTGTAAGAATAATCTTGGACATAGCGTGGCAGGGTGTAGACAATTTAAATTTAAGCTCAGATATCACATGTTAAGAGATTTACAATGTTGTTTTGAGATAGTGTGGCATCCACTCTTTTACTGCCACTCAATTAAATACTCACTCACAATCTAATACTGTGGAGTATTATGACATGTATGTGAAGATGTATTTCAACTTTACTCATCATTTTATTCACTGCTAAAGTACGCCTTGCAATATCATGTATACGCTTGCACGCTGAATAAAATTCCCACTTGTTTTGTTAACTGAGTTTTTCATTTGCAAGTCCTGTCATTCACCAGTGGACACGTCTGTGATTGTAGCTTGGGCCTTTGCACTCTTTATGCTTCCTCTAGGTTCACCACCTAGTTTTAAATATTATGTCTCTCCCCTTTACAAAAAAATATATAAAAATTAAATAAAAATAAAACCAAAAAAAATTACAAAAAAAACTTATAAAATAACAGGGGGGTTTCAACGGCCAAACAGTCCGGTAAAGAATTTTAAAAACAAAGAATACGGTATTTGTAACAAGTAATATAATAACCGAATTTTCGGTGAAGATATCTGCCCCAAAGTGAACAGCAATAACGATTATATATAAACGTCTTAATAAATTAATTAATTCGTTTTATACCCTAACTGATGTGTCTTGTAAAAGATAACATTTGTCCTAGGCTTGTAGATCCGCTGTAATAAACTTTTGAAAAGAGAATGAAAAGCAAGGCTCATTCACAGCGCTGTTGAAAAATCACACTGTTACAGTATTTTATGTGTTTTTATGTTTATATTATATTTATTGTTATGTGTAGAATTGTATATACAGTTTTTTAATATTTTAACGATCGACGAACTTCAACAAGGGATATCATGATGATGGGGCATATGTCCTTAAACGCGTTGAATAAAATATAGAGAAAAGGCCACCAGACGGACAAGAAGAAGGTAAACTATTTTACTAATTATATACTATATATAAGTATACTATATATACTTATATATATAATATATAAGTGGCTTGGATACCGAAAAACATGGATCTAAAACATGGATCTTACAGTATACATTTTTCTTCTTAATTTATTATCTGTGTGTTTATATTCTAAGTGACAGTTCACAACACGTCTGACAACTTATCATTGTAGGCAAACACGCAATGACGACAGTTGAGAAATTTATTGGTACTGTTTGTTTACTCCATGTGAACATGACTGTTAGTTGTAGTGTCGGAAGTATGGTGTAAATGTTGTCTTCAATATCATGAAAGATAAGCCACTACGAGGTTAATGAATGACAACAAATTTTATTATGAATGGTATCTGTTTACAATTTAAAAGCGCTTGTGTGCCCACGCGCGTGCTCGGTGCCAGCACGTAGAAATGCAAGAATCGTGTAGACAGTGACGTTTAACTAATTGTTTGGATGCTATCACTTAAGCTTTCACTGGAGGCGTAAACAGTGTTACAATTGTTATTGTCATTGCTGCTAGGCTTCTAGGCCGCCGTCGACTGTTATTGTAGACAAACATTTCGGGCCCCACCATCGAGGCCATCTTCGATGTCAGAAAATGTTTGGCAAGGTATCCTTCTCCTCTTCAAGGATTAGGTTATATAAACCTGTTCAGGCACACATCTCATTCTAGAACGACCCACGTCTCTTCTACCAATGGCTTTATAGTTCAGTGCTGCTTTCGGCAATCGATCATCTGTCATCCTTTGCACGTGATCCCACCATTGTCTTTTGTAAATTGAAATAATTGCATTTATGTCCTTTACTTCGAGTTATGCTCTGATATGATCATTCCTTATTCTATCTCCCAATGTATAAATTAAAGTATTCGAAGAAATATCTGCATTTCAGCAGTCTGAATCTTGCCGCTTTCCTTCTTTGTCGTGACCCACTTTGGAATTTTCAAGTTGTCACTACTTTAGTAAATTAATTTCGGCCATCCACCGCTGCCTGTCTTTTGTACTATTCTAATTCCCTATCTTTGCTGCCTCATTTTTACTTCCATGTTTTATAAGGAAGTGGATGTACGGTGATGGCGAAAACATTCGTGTTCGAGATGAGGGCTGATTGTGGTTACAATTATGTACTACCCTCAAAACATTAAGAAAAGTAATTTTCCGGAAAGTGTGTGTGTGTGTGTGTGTGTGTGTGTGTGTGTGTGTGTGTGTGTGTGTGTCTATGTGTAGAATTCTAACTGTAGCGAACGATAACTGTCGCAAATTGAAACAGAATCAAATAATGTTTTGCATATGTGCCTGAGTTGTAGAGGACTCAACGTGTATTGATTTTGGTGAAGATCGGTTAAGGCAAAGTTGTAGTTTACCAGAATGGTTTTATGTTTTAACAGGGGTATATTACTTAATTTTAATAAATAAAGTATCCTGAAAAGAAGGTCATAATAATCCACTGTAGAAAGGTAAATAAAACTACTATAAATTAAATGAGTAGTTGAAGGGGGAGGGGGTAATTTTCTATAAATCAAAATGATAGTTGAAGGGGGAGGGGATAATTTGTTTTAATGTGTACTACATTATCGGCAACAATGAAGTAGTTTGTTGTTAAGATTCCTTCCCGGGCTGTGGCCGTGGTCCAATGTTTTCTGCAAAAACTAGACGTTTCGGCAATGCCATCGACCGCCATCATCAGTAAAATTCGAGTGCGCTAACGTCAGGTGGTATTCGTTAGTGACCACAGTACTGTGGTTAAGGCTGAAGAAAGAAGTAGTTTTTATGAAAATATTTCATTTCGAAAATTATTTTAAATATAGATCTTAGAACATGTAAGTCATGTGTGGTTCACCATACCGATATTTAGACTGTTTAAGAGGTTAGTCTCTACCTCAGTACTGGTGTGAATTAGCGGTCGTCACCTTGCCGACATTATTTCCTGGCACTGAAAATGGAGTCCGATGGTAAGGGCAAAACGTCTGTCTACAAAAGTGGTTCCCAAACTTTCAGGACCCGCCGCGTACCACTTTGGTCTTCCGCGTTCATTTCGAGTACCACCGAAGCTTAAAGAAAGGTTATTGGGGTTTTCTCAATAAAAACCTTGATACAACATGAATAGTATTTCTTATTATTCCTAGTTATGTACAATTATATAAATCTCTAATTCATGGAATTTACAAAACGGAAACTGATTTTTAAAATTAATTTCCAGTTAGTTCTATGTTAAAATAAAGTATAAAAGAGAGTTTTTTATTTCCCATTACAGATTTTCTTGTTAGTACTAAAAAATAACAACATATTAAAAAGAAAGTAATTAACGTGAAACTTGTTACTGCTTATTTTGTACCAGAGAGTTAACGTCAGGTTCTATTGATGTTATTGTTAACCTTAAATCACACTCAATAGACATCCTGTTATATTCTAATGAAATATTACCTCAAAGTGTTTAGGTTATTTTTATAAGGGTAATCGTTTTAAATCATGTCCAATGAAAGCCTATTAATTATAAGTAAAATACTACACAAAAGTAAAATACTCGTAACACAAAGTTTTTTATTGGTAAAATGGAAAATGTTTACATTGTAGCCTGAACCAGTTTTCGCTTATTACAAGTTTCGTCAGAGGTTGCCACTAGGAGCACTGTCCGTCTTGTTCTTGGTGACGGCACCGTCGTTCGAAAGACTGATGTTGTGTAAGCTTGCGAAGCTTGTTATAAGCAAAAACTGGTTCAGGATGCAAGGTAAAGATTTTTCATTTTTACCAACTAAAAACTTAGTGTTTCGAGTCAGTAGTATTGTTCTTATAATTAGTTAATCAACTAATTGGACACATCATGGAAAATAAAATCCAAGAAAATTTATTATTGTTTTGAACATAAACTTTTATTCACCTATTTTTTTAAGTAAATACTTTTTTACTAGCTAGGTCTTCTTGCGTACCACCTTGGGTCTATCCGCGTACCACTAGTGGTATGCGTACCACCAGTTGGGAACCACTGGTATACAATAACAATCGACCACGTCCAAGCAATAACAATAATTTTAACAATGATTCGTTGGAGTTTTTATCTTCTGTTAACAGTGTGTTCCTTTTCCCGTACTACTAAGTATATTTACTTTTAGACACGACGGAACGCCCCGTTACGTAATACTACTGAGTCCCAAAAACCTGACACACAAAATACACTAGACATAACTAAAATACTACTACTACTAATATCACCTTCCTTACTACAAATTGTACTTAAAACAGCCATAATATCTACATAAATATCAAAGGGAAGGGTGTGAGTGCATTAAGTAAAACTTAATATCAGCAATCAGTGAGCAGAAAGGGCCACAGCCCGTTTATTTGAATCCAAAATGAGCCTCGGAATTTGTGCAATCGTAAATCAGTGAGTGAAAAATTAATAAGTAAATTAATTATAATTGATTAATTTAAATACCAAAAGTTTATAAACTGATCAAATAGTTTACTGAAATTTAACAGTTGCGTAAGTTAAAGCAGGATTAGTCGACTAACAAGAACTAAATAGTATCGTAAATCAATGCCAGTTTACAAGAGGCAACTTACAACATACAAGGTATGAATCGTTCATGAAAGTTTTTTGTTGTTGTATATCTTATACAACAAAGTACTTGAATTGAAAGATATTAGTTCACGTCACCTAAGGTGAGAAACTTGATTTACTCACGCTTTTTTATTTTTTATTCGCACAGTAACTCCTGCAGAGTATCACTAATCATTACAGTTACTTGGTAGTTTGAAGTGCTCCGTTCGTGGACTGCCGCCACGTCCGCGTGGTTTTTCAGTTTTTTACAGAATATACAAGTTTTCTTTTTACAAAACGTTATAAACGAAAATATTTCGTTACCAATATTGATTTAGGATGACTGAATAATTATAAATACCTTGGTCGTCGAGGCTTCCAGTTTAAAGGATCCGAACGTGTGGCTCTGCTCACTGAGGCGGTCTGGTGTATGACTGGCATGATTCAACCGAAGCAAGGGCTGCGTTAGTGAAAAACATGGCGTGACGTCAGAGAAACTCTGACCAGTCAACAGATAATTGACTTTGGTCGCGCGACTTTTTAAACTTCACAAAATACATTTCTTTCTATAGGCGGTCGTTGCAGCCATTCAGCGATAATGGCGAATAATTGCAACAATAAAAACTGTTCTCAATATACGTATTCGTTGTCTGTGTATTAGTATAAATATGAAGTTCCTATAGACATTTGTCCGGAAAAGACTGGTTTTCCGTCTGACTGCCATTTTGTATTTTTATATTATAGCTTACATTACAAAAAGAGCCTGGAACAATTTAGCAATTCTGAATACTTCAGACAACAGTGTATCTTATAATGCAAGCAACGACGTTGTGAATAAGGTAGACATAGGTATAGAAGTGAGATCATTACATTATCAATGGCAGCCCTACTTTTGGGGAAACAGTAACTTTTTATTTATTCCATGTGACAGCATTACGAGGGTCAGTTGAAAAGTTCGCGGAGAAACATCTGTAGCTCAGCGGTAAAACTAAAATTTTTCGTGTGCTGCAAGACTTGTGTTTTATGTAAACTCCTGTTAATCTCCAAATCTCTCTATCAATGTATTCATTGTTTAGAACCTGTTTAATATTGACGTGTCATGCGTGTTTTGAAAAACGAGACAAGATTATACATCGTGGTGTAATTCTTTATTAAAAATTGGTTAGCGCCAACGGAAGTTTAGAACGAAATTGGAAATGTGTCAGAAGATGCTGCGACTTTAAAACCAACCGTTTGTACGTAGGCACTTGAGTTTAAACGTGGTCGTACGAGCACTGCAAACGTGGTCATACTGGACGCTCAAAAAGTCCAACAACTACAGATGCGGCAGCCATCTTGCACAATGCTTGTTCACACCAAGTTCTTGAGTTAAAGTATAATGCACACGCTCATATGAGATGCCTATGATTTCAGCAACGTCATCCACCCCTCAATCTGCGGTCTTACACCACTCTATGAAACTTTTTCAATAACGCCATTTTTTTGCACTTTTTGGACCTCCACTACAGGAATAGTCTTTAATGCTTGTACGACCACGTTTAAACTCAATTGTGCCCCACTTACCGTTGTTTCTGAAGGCGAAGCAGCTTCTGTAACACATTTACAGATGTATCTGGAAATAAACAGGCATTCACGCGAAATATACTTCTTGCAGCACACGAAAGATTTTAGATTTACCACTGAACTTTATATGTCGTTCCGCGAACTTTTCAACTGATACTAGTATGTACAATGCTGAAATGTAGGTCCGAGTACATTTAGTGTTTTTAGCCTCTACCATTCTCAGGCGAACCAACTTTAGACTACCACCCGCCAATGCCTTAGATGAATAATTAAAGCATGTGCCTTATTAAATAAAGTTAGAGAGACACGACCATACGGAATGAGATGAATTTGGAGTCACTAGAGTAGAATCTGAGAAATTTGAGAAAAACAGTTGACTTCAATAGACGTTGCGTCATTGGAAGCCTGAGGATGGCCATTGCATTGTTGGTGAAATCGTAACTCAACAGTAATACAACTCAATTTCTTTATTAATTTTTATTTCTTTTAACACACAGAGAACAAAATTTAATTTTTCCGTCAATACAGATGAGTGTAATATTGTGTGTTTGTGTGTGTGTGTGTGTGTGTGTGTGTGTGTGTGTTACAAAAAATAGCATTGTTAATTTAATTTCAGTAGCCAACATGTTTTATATTGGTGAACCAGCTGCCGAGAGTTATCCCAGTTAGCGCACAGCGATGGGTGTACCTGTACAAGTGTTGATGTTGCATCTTTGTCCTGGACAGCAATGCGAATCCTGCGCGCACTGAAACAAAACACAATGACTTTTTATTCTGCATATTCATTAAACACTATCTATATATATATATATTGTAACGCGTAGCGCTTGTCCGTCTCGTTTAAGCCCCGCGATGGAAGCCAATCTGTATCGCGTAACTGTTTAGTCGTCTCTGTAAAAGATGTGTATGTAGTGTGTTCGCCTCACACTGATGTCGTTACTTCAATATTTTACGCTAACGAAATTCGCAGCGATGTTTCAAATTACCAGTACAACACGAGTTGAAACCTTACCTGTTTGTTCATAGGGGTTTATAAATCCCGGGTGGCGCCAAATTGTTTATCTAAAACAATTAAATTAATGAATAATGTGACAAAGTTGCTTTCAGCTATGACGGCCGGGAGCATTCGAATTTGTTCCCGCCTTCGCACGACCTATTCAATCAAACAGGTAGTGAGTCGAGTGGCAGCGTTAGCGCTGGCCGTCAATTCTGGAAGTTCGCTAAAATGCACAAATTATACAACACATTTCCTTATGAAATAAAAACAATGGTTACACTCTGTACTAGTTTCTTTAATGTTTGATTGGTAATTATTTGTTTGACAATAAGATTATATTTGGTTACTCAATAAATTTTGCACCGACAGATTATATGAGACAATTTCTCTAGGGTTTGCGAAATCGATTTTGAACGAATCGTCCAGTCAAGTATGGCGACTGTAATTGTTGTTTTACAATTATTTCGTTCAAAGTCGGGAGTTCTTTTGATTATGAGAAAACGATTCCTTATGATTACAGTAAAAAGTACACTACCTTACATTATTTGTACTTAAATAATACAAAGTGTAGCTACAATTTGTTCCTGTTGTGTAGTAAAGTGTGTTTCAAAAGTTCACAGTTTAACATGAGGTTATTTTCTTAATTAATAAATTTTTAGTGTTTATCTTAAATAATCTTTGAAAGAACGTATTTCCAGTTTATAGTGAGAGTTTAGATAACTGCGAGAAATATTTGAAGTGAGTTTATTTCAGTAAATTGGGTAATTCAATTATACTTATCAAATCAGACGACTTGGGATAAACAGTCGTTCAGTTGTAATGTAATTGGGCAGCAATCGTATTCAGTTTTCAATAATCTTGGGGCTTAAGTATGTCTTGCGTTTTTTTCATGTTAGTTGAAGATATTTTTTCATTTAATTCTCAGATAAAACGGTCCTTGGCATCAGTTAAACATTATTGTCCTTCGTCTCCTTCTTACTGGTTCATGTTTTAGAATTTAGATTACGTTTTATAAGTTAAAAATGAAAATTTAGGTCATTCAATGTTTAGCGTCTAATCTTGACGAGCGTCACTTTGAGAGTATCATAAATTAACGGAAAATTCGTAACCAACGTCTGTTGTCATGGTTACATGTTAATTCTGATTGGTTAATATTGGCTTATAACCATTGTTATCAAATTTGAATTATTATTCAAAATAGCTGTATATCTTTTGAATGCTTTTATTCTTCTGTCTTCCTCCCTACATATTAAATATCATCACTACTGTTATTACTTCCTTTCAAAGATTGTTTTGATACCCCATAAGGTTGGGTTCCATTAGATATTAACTTTTTTACAATTATGTCGCTATTTGTTAATTACATTTCTTTTTTAATTTAAGTCCTTATTCTTACATTCATCTTTTAATAAGATTTACAAATTATCCTTGGCTGGTTATTCACCTTGGATTTGTTAATTTCTTTGTTGATTTCATACAATTTATATTTATTTGTTTCTGGCAGTTAGGCATTTCATAGGCCTAAGTAGCCATTGATGATATTTACTTATTTTATACAGATTATATCTCATTTTATTCTAATGCGTTTCGTTTTGTTATGATAATTGATCGGTTTATTAGTGGGTGTGTTTTGGGTTTGTTTTTATCCTAGTTTTATGTTTCTATTATTTTCTACATAACTGATTTTCTAGTGTAGTTAGAACTGTATTGTTTCAACTTCTTATTTATCTATTTTGTCTTTGTTACCAATATGGCTATTACTTACTATTAAAGCATAACATCTAGGCCTATGATCTGTACAATTTCTCCAGCCATATCCTATTCATAAATTGAATTAAACAATTTTTAACAGTTATTATGTAATGTTTGTTTACAATTCATTTCATTTCTTATTATCTTGTGGGTGATAAACATCATCACTCCTCTTAAACTTATTCATTTAATTATCCCTTATAACTTGGGTGTTTATTTATTTCATTTCTAATTCCTTACTTCTGCATAATCTCTATCTTCAATCCATGGTAACACAAATTGTTTACCTTTCTTGGGATTCTCCCTTTTAATTACTAGTGTATATAATTTACTTAATTTTATTATTACTAAGATCACCATCACTCTTCAGTGTTTATTTCATATTATTAAGTGCTTACATCTAATACGATCATTAATAACATTATTAGTTATTAATGTGGCTCACTATTAATCATTTAGAGTTTGATTATTATTGATATTTATTGATTATTATTATATATTGATTATTAAGTGTTTTTTCGAATTAATATTTTTTCTAATTATTTTGGGGCTTTACACTTTCACTTTTGCACTCCTTAAATGTTTATATTAAGTGTTTATTAGTGGGTAATCCCTATAATTACTTTTTCTTTGTCACTTAGTTGATATTATATTCTCACTATCTCACTATCTCTCTCATTACAAATATGATTTACATTATTAATAAGTTTATGTCGTTATAGAGTTTTTTGTTACATCTAACTCTAATTCTGGGGTTAGTGTACTTTTATTTTTTCACGTTACGTGATTAGGTTTTATTAAATCATTTACATTCATTTTTCAATTGATAATAATAATTATTCTGGGTATTGGTTAGTTATTGGGTTTGTTTCCAATATTACTTTTGAGTGTACCATTTCTCCTCTTCATATTCTAAATTATTTGTCCGTGTATTCTCATTTGGTTTCACTTTGTTTCCTTTATACTTGGTTAGTTTCATGTTCATTTTCCTTCTTCACTTTCACGTTATTTTGTTTCATTTTATTTTGGTTTTCTCCTTCTCATTTGGTTTATTTTATTTGGTTGTATGGAGTCATTCCCTTTCTTCAATTGGTTTTATTCTTGTTTGGTTTCGTTTTCCCTTTTTCTTTTGGTTCTTTTTGTTTGGTCAATCACTTTCTTATTTGTTTTCGTCTTTTCCCTTCTTCTTTTTGTTCTTTTTGTTTGGTCAATCACTTTCTTATTTGGTTTTATTCTTGTTTGGTTTCGTTGTTCCCTTCTTGTTCTTGTTCTTTTTATTTGGTCAATCACTTGGGTTTGGTCATGTCGTCGTTTGTCGTGTCATCGACATTTTATTTTCTTTATATTAAACATTTTATTTTATACGAATTACTTTTTTATATTTAGATTCATCTTTTTATCCCTGGTATTGGGGTGGCTTATTTGTGTTGTAACAATATATATGTTGTACTGCTGTTAAAATGCACACAGTACACAATATAGAGATAATAAATTCTAAAAGAGAAAGGATGCAGTTTTTGTATTGAATGTAAACAGAAAACATTGGGAATATCGACTTACTCAGTCAACATTGAGGTCGATTCCTATATGATATAAAACCATGTTTAGTTATATGTTCAGAAATAATATATAAAATTTGAATGAATATTATAAGAAGAGTAAAGAGTAATAAAATTATAATTTAATAAATAACCAATATAATTACGAATATTAGAGGTAAAACAAAGATGTTTAATAAGAAATAGAAAAATGATATATGTTTTAATAGGTATATGATAAACAGATGTAAAGAAATTAGGGAATTATCATGGGGGCAATTTTGTAAATTGTTAAGAAATTGTTTTGTATAGTGATGAAGGAAAATGTATCAGTCTAATTTTAAATTCAATAAGAGTAACGTTATGAGTCTTCAATTAAATTCATTAAGAGTAACGTTATTAGTCTTCAATTAAATTCATTAAGAGTAACATTATAACTCTAAAATTATATATCTAATAGTAAATACATGAAGAGTCTAATTTCATAAAATAACATTTGTACATCATCAAAGTTAATGTAACATGGAAAAGAAAAGAATGTAATGGATTTTGAATCGTGATACCAGAGTTTGATTATAATATTTAATAAATGAATAATAATACGAGAAATATAACAATATCCTTGATACAACGACGACAGAAGAGGAAAATCTTGGACTGGAGAAGGGTTTAAGTGGCATAAAGGATAAAGGATAATTAAGTGTTCCGAGGAGACATCTGTGTTGCAGTAGTCCTGGAGAGCGGCATTCAGCGGTGAGAGCAATAAGAAATTTGTGTGAAGAAACAGATTGCCGAGCCTAATATTGCTTTTGAAAAAAGGTAAACAACAACCAGGAGTGAACCCGTGGCAGCTGGAAGATTCAGAGACGGTTAAGTTACATTAGTAAGTTATTTATTTTTTACATGGTTAATTATCAAAATACTACATATTAACTGAATCTGGGGTGGTTTAAAGAAAGGAAAATAATAGATACAACCTTAACTTAATCACGTTA
Organism: Magicicada septendecula; assembly: GCA_034769895.1. Lineage (NCBI taxonomy): Eukaryota > Metazoa > Arthropoda > Insecta > Hemiptera > Cicadidae > Magicicada > Magicicada septendecula. The sequence continues at coordinate 49,726 of JAWRYS010001774.1, forward strand.
TTTAATACGATCAAATAACTTAATAATCATTAACCCTGAGAGAAAGAGTTTCTGTACATGTACTGGTAAAAACAAAACATAATAACAGTAGGTACATTTCTTAATTATACCATACGTATAAATAATAACAACAGTACATAAATGGCTGATCCAACGTGGAGCAGATCTTAATTACAATACCTGTAATTAATTTACAGCACAAAAATGGCGCCCATCCGTGAAAGCAAAGATTTTCTTTAAACCAGCACCAAATAACACAATTTTGTTATATTTAATTAGCATAAAAATTTTTTTCCTTGTAATTAAAGTTAAGTTAAAGATTGCAAAATGGCTAACAAACCAGAGCAACGATATGAATTAAGGAGTAATAATGCTGAAGAGGAAGAAACTGAAATGGAAATAATAGTAGAGGATGCCCAAGGGGACCAACCAAAGAAACCAAACCAACCAATAAATGCAAATTTCCAGGAGATGATGAGAATTATAATGGAAGGGAATAACAAAACCAGCGAAACATTATTGAAACAAATAAATGAAAAAATGGATAGTAACATTGAAAAATTAAAGAAACAAATGAAATTAGATAATGAAAACTTATTAAAACAAAATATTGAAGAACTCAAGAAACAAATGAGGGAAGATAAGGAGGAATAAAAAGAACAATTGAAGGAAGAGAGTGAGAAAAGTAAAGAGGAATTGAAACAACAGTTAGATGAGTATAAAACAGAAATAAGGAATAGAATTACAGAAACTAACCAGAAAGTTGAGAAAACCAATGAAAATTTAACTCAATTACGTGGAGAGGTAATAAATAAAATTATTGAAGTAGAAGAGAAATTAGGAGAAAATAAACAAGAAGTATGGAAGAGATGACGAGAGAATTGGTAAAACACAAACAGGAGGTAACGAGCAATATTCAATCCATGGGACAACAGTTGGACAGCAATAATACCAAAATAGAGGATACCATGGGACAATTAGTATTAAGAGTCAATGAAATAGAACAAAATGGTAATCAAACATGGGTTATACGAGAAGACAAGAATATTTGTCATGAGGTGCCACATATGAAAGGATATATAAAAAATCCTTTGGTGTTTTTAAATAGAATGAAGAAATATTTGAATAGTACCAAGGAAAATAGATGGGAGAGAATTAAGCTAATGTTAGATCAAGGGTTCCATGAAATGAATGATTGTTGGTGGGATGCTGTTAGAAACAACTTGAATAGCTACCAGGAATTTGTGGACAGCTATAAAAATAAATATTGGACGCGATCCATACAGACAAGGGTGCGGGAGACCATAGTATATGGTAGGTACAATCCAAGTATAGGACAAACACCAACCTCGTACTTTTTATCGCATGTTTGCAGGGCAAGATATTTTAGACCCACCCATGGATGACAGATATGTGGTGGAAGCTTTGAGTCATCATTTTCCTGAAACGGTAAGCTTAGCACAATTTGCCAGTCAAGCTAATACTACAGAAGCGATGACCTTGTTACTCACTGATTATGAGAGGAAAATGAATTGTGACAATCGCGTTAAACAAGGGAATATGAGAAGAGATAGCTACCCTAACAGATATCCGGAAGAACAGAACCGTGATAGAAATCAAATAGTAGAAAGGAACGACCAGAGAAATGTGCCAAGATACCAAGATAGGGAAGGTGGAAGAAATTACTACAGAAACGATAACCGGAATGACCGGAGATATGATAATAATAATAATAATAATTACAATAAAAATTATAGGGGCAACCACACTTTAAATAACTATCGAGCGAATTGTATACGCCGCAACTATAATTCCAGAATCTACGATAGTCGTTACCCGAGGGAGACTGATCGAAATGGATATTCTCGCAGTGAGGAGAGACAGAGTGAGGTGAACAACAACTATGAACAGTTAAGAAATAGAGAGCAACATAGTTCCCTTTCCCAGTCAGAAAATAGTCAACAGGAAGGAAGGAGAGAGGAGAGAGTAACCATAAACGAAAATCAGGAATACTAGAGAAGACTGTGAGTGAGTGCAGTGGTCAACCACAGTCAAATAGCCGATCACTGTCTTGGATAACCAGTTTAGGTCAGGATTTTATGGACAACGAGAAAATCAGTAAAAATGTAATTGAAAGTGATGTAGTGTCTATTACCGGTCAATATGGGAAAACCAATCAAAATTTTATTATTGATACTGGTGCCGAAATATCATTGATGAGTATGACTAAATACCATGAATTAAAGGAACTGAAAAAGGGAATCACGTTATCCGAAGGAAAGGCTAATAGAATTTATGAATTACCTGTGAGCAAAATTACTATAGTGGGTGTAACAGAACGAGCCAATCGAACTGCTCGCAAACAAATAATGATGAATGTAGAATTCAATGGAAGGGTGATACCATTAACATTTGTAGTATACCAATATAGAAACAGAAATATTAGTTGGATGTGATAACTTGCGGAAGTATGAAACTATTATTGATTTAGAAACTAATCAGGTGGTATTTACATACGATAAACAAAAAAACCTATAAAAATTATAAATAGAAATGAAGAGGTAAGGAAAATGGTCAATTCAACCAAATTAAATAATAAATTTGAATACTCATATAAGGATAGACCAATCAATAGAAAGTTACTACAGCAGTTAACACTAAATAATCCAATGTGGGAGGAGAAACTGCAAGAAATCAGACAATTCTGTAATCATAATAATCAACTAAACAAAGAGCAAATAGATCAGTTAATTGAAATTTATTTGAAACATTATAAAGTATTTTCAAACAAACCTGGCAAAATAGTGGGAGTGCAATGTAAGTTACCACTAAGAGAAAATGTAACATTTAACAAAAGATCATATCCCATACCCTACAAATTAAGAGAGCAAGTACAGGAAGAAATCGACAAAATGCTTCGTGAAGACATCATTGAACTAAGTCAGTCAGAACACACTAGAACATTAGTAGTAATTCCCAAAAAAGATAAGTCCTTAAGATTGTGTTTAGATGCACGTCAAATTAATCAGATGATAATTGCTGATAAGACGTCGCCTGAGAACATAGGAGAAATTTTAAAACGTTTTAATAACGTACAATTTGTTAGTAGTTGGGATGCTGTATCTGGATATTGGCAAGTAGAATTGCAACCAGAAAGCAGAAAATATGTGAGTTTCATAGTAAACGGTAGGAATTATCAATTTAAAAATTACCTTTTGGTCTGGTCAATAGTGTGGCTATATTTCTAAAAAGTCTTGATGAAGTATTGGGTAAGGAGATTTTGGAATTTACTACAGTCTATGTCGATGATTTGGTAAGTGCATCAAGCAGTTGGGGAGAACACTGTCATCGAATTGATAAGGTACTTACCAGATTGGGAGAACATGGAATTACGCTAAAATTAGACAAGTCAACATTCATTGCCAGCAAGAATAAGTTTTTAGGGTTTATAGTTTCGGATACCGGCATAACGGCGGATCCTGATAAAATACAATAAATACAGAATTTCCCATGTCCAAAAATGTAAAACAATTACAAAGTTTCTTAGGTCTTTGTAATTATTACAGAAGTTTTCAAAGTAATTACTCCGACCTAACACATCATTATCAACATTTAATTTGTAAGAAGAATAAGTGGAAGTGGACCGAAAAGGATGAGGGAGTATTCAAGGATGTGAAACAGAGATTTTTACAGTGCGTCATGTTAAGTCACCCAGATTTTAGTAAAGTTTTTTATTTAAATTGTGATGCCAGTGGAGTAAGTTTAGGATCGGTGTTATATCAAGAAAATGACAAGGGAGAACCAAAGGTAATAGCTTTTGCAAGCCGTACACTAACTAAAGCAGAATTTAATTATACAATAACTGAAAAAGAGACATTGAGTGTTGTATTTGCAATAACTAAATTCAGAAAGTACTTATTAAACAGTGAGGTAGTAGTACGAACAGATCATCAAGCAATAACCTTTTTTAAAAACTGTAAGATGTCACGTGGGAGGCTCACAAGATGGATGCTCCAGTTACAAGAGTATCATATAAAATGGGAGTACTTACCAGGCAATAAAAATATAGTAGCGGATATATTATCCAGAGTAGGTGATCAAGAAGAAATAATGGCCAAAGAAGCACGTAAAGTTTTGGCATGCTTTAGGAATAAAAGAGAATTAAATCTCATCGTGGAAGAAATAAAGAAATTACAGCCAACCGATATTAGAATACAAAAGTTGAGGAAAAGGATGGAAAGCACTTCCAACACTACATCACATTATATGATTCATGAAGGAATGATGTTTAGAAACACCGACAAAATAAATACTGATTGGAAAATTTTAGTGCCAGAAGAGGTGTGTAATAAATTAATTGTTGATTATCATGAGAGATATGGACACCAAGGCCAGAAGAATGTAGTGTCAGCACTTAACGAACACTTTTACATGAATAAATTAGAAAAGAAAATAATTCGATCCATAGAAACATGTGATATTTGTCAAAAAGTCAAGTTAGCTAATGTTAGATATGAGGGAAGGTGGATAAATAATCAAGCATTGAGATCTCTAGAACAAGTTTTTATTGACATTTGTGGACCATCCCAACTAGTGGTAGTAGACGTAGCAAGTACGTATTGATTATCATGGACAGTTTTACTAGATTTACAAAATTATATCCCATCACTAAGGCCAATACTTACACTATAGTTAAAATAATTAAAGGAAAGTTTATAAAGGAGGTAGGATTGCCTAATAGTATTATATCTGATCAGGGAACACAATTTAAAGGTGTCAAGTGGCAGAATGCAATGAGAGCCATAAAACTTCGTACGTATAAAACATCGGTTTACCATCCCAATAGTAACCCGGCCGAAAGAATGATCAAAGAAGTGGGTCGCCTATTCCGCACATATTGCCATGATCAACATAATAGATGGAGCGAATAAGTTAGTAAAGCAGAGGAGTTTATCAATTTAGCCAATCATGATAGTACCGGTGTGACACAATATGAGGCAATGTATAAGAAACGCCCACCCAGAATTATCGAAAGTTTAGTTGATTTTACATGGTTCACTCAACCACAGAAGAACATACAAGTTATTATGGAGAGTCGCATTAAAGTGAAGGCAGAGGAAAGAGCCAGACGACAATACAAGAAGAGATATAAACAAATAGATTATCATATAGGAGAGTTAGTACTGGTTCGTAACAGACAACTTCCCAGCAGTAAGGAGAAGTTGATGAAAAAATTATGTTTATGTTATGTAGGCCCATTCATAATTAATGCAGTGAATGATAACAATACGGTAGTAATAAAATACCAGGATGGAAAAATTAAAGGAACCTACAATATTAATCAACTTCGCCCGTATAAGTCAGATGAGAAATAAATGAATTCTGTAACAAAGAACAAATGAAATGTATGCCCCGGATTGGGAAGGTGAGGTCCGAAAGAAAGAGAATGTTTAGTCATGTTTTTGAGTTTTTTAGCCATAAATTAGGCACAATTGTTATTTATTATTTATTATTTTGATGTAAAACCAGTTGGTTTAATTAACGTTGTTTTAAGTCATAAATAAGTGTTTAAGATATCATGATTCATGGTAATAAGGAACCATATTTGTAATGTTAATTAAAGAAAAAACTAATTTGTTAAAAGAGTTTTGTGAGGTACAAATACCTAATTAATCAGATGTTTAAATGTTAAGATTAGACTATGTTGGTTATTTCAAAATTTCATCTAAAATTGTATCTGAAATTATGAAATAAGGGAAGGTATTATGTACTGCTGTTAAAATGCCCACAGTACATAATAGGGAGATAATAAATTTTAAAAGAGAAAGGATGCAGATTTTGTATTGAGTGTAAACAGAAAACATTGGGAATATCGACTTACTCAGTCAACATAGAGGTCGATTCCTATATGATATAAAACCATGTTTAGTTATAGGTTCAGAAAATAATATATAAAATTTGAATGAATATTATAAGAAGAGTAAAGAGTAATAAAATTATAATATAATAAATAACCAATAGAATTACGAATATTAGAGGTAAAATAAAGATGTTTAATAAGAAATAGAAAAATGATATATGTTTTAATAGGTATATGATAAACAGATGTAAAGAAATTAGGGAATTATCATGGGGGCAATTTTGTAAATTGTTAAGAAATTGTTTTGTATAGTGATGAAGGAAAATGTATTAGTCTAATTTTAAATTCAATAATAGTAACGTTATGAGTCTTCAATTAAATTCATTAAGAGTAACGTTATTAGTCTTCAATTAAATTCATTAAAAGTAACAGTATAACTCTAAAATTATATATTTAATAGTAAATACATGAAGAGTCTAATTTCATAAAATAACATTTGTACATCATCAAAGTTAATGTAACATGGAAAAGAAAATAATGTAAAGGATATTGAATCGTGATACCAGAGTTTGATTATAATATTTAATAAATAAATAATAATACGAGAAATATAACAATATCCTTGATAGAACGACGACAGAAGAGGAAAACCTTGGACTGGAGAAGAGTTTAAGTGGCATAAAGGATAAAGGATAATTAAGTGTTCCGAGGAGACATCTGTGTTGCAGTAGTCCTGGAGAGCGGCATTCAGCGGTGAGAGCAATAAGAAATTTGTGTGAAGAAACTGATTGCCGAACCTAATATTGCTTTTGAAAAAAGGTAAACAACAACCAGGAGTGAACCCGTGGCAGCTGGAAGAATTCAGAGACGGTTAAGTTACATTAGTAAGTTATTTATTTTTTACATGGTTAATTATCAAAATACTACATATTAACTGAATCTGTGTTGGTTTAAAGAAAGGAAAATAATAGATACAATCGTAAGTACGATCAAATAACTTAATAATCATTAACCCTGAGAGAAAGAGTTTCTTTACATGTACTGGTAAACAAAAAAAAACATAATAACAGTAGGTACATTTCTTAATTATACCATACGTATAAATAATAACAACAGTACATAAATGGCTGATCCAACGTGGAGCAGATCTTAATTACAATACCTGTAATTAATTTACAGCAGTATATATATATATATATATATATATATATATATATATATAGGCTATGATCTAATTTTTACAACTCTGACATTACAAGAACACAACATGGGTTTCGGAGAAGAACGTCCACAATTGATAATATCTTTATGTTAAAATAAAATGGTGGGAAAAAGAATTGAATTTAATACAGCGACACATCTTGTGTTTTTGGACATTGAAGAAGCATTTGACACACTGGATAGAGCAACATTATGGGACAATGCAGAGAAGAGGATACCATATTCATTTAATAAAGGTTATTAAAAGTTTGTATAATGGAACGCAGATACAGATAAAAACTGACAGATTATCAGAATCCATTGGAACTAACCAAAGCGTTCGGCAGGGTTGCAGTTTTTCTCCGCTTTTATTTAATATCTGTATAGATGATGCCATAAGGAAATGGTAACTGGGCGCCCTAGAGGCTTGGGGAAAGGATTTTATTTAAATATCTTAATGTATGCAGACGATCATGTGATCATCCAAAGGAATAAAAATGACTTCTAAAAGGTCGTTGTTTTATCTTGCTAACATTTTAGTAGATTACAATCAAACCATTTCCGTATCTAAAACAAAAGTTATGGTCTTTCTGGGGCAAATCATAATAGAACAATGATTGTCATTGTCATAGAACAGGTGCAAGATTTCAAGTATCTAGAGTGAAGCAATACGTATAATGATGATAAGGAGGTTGCAAGCAAAATTAAACTCTTCCAGTTGCTTTGTGAATGTACCAATAAACACTTAAAGGAGACAACAAGTAAAGATACACTATTAAAATATTATAAATTAATAGCTATACCTCAACTACGGATTGGTAGTGAGACGTGGATTAGAAAGGACAAAAATATAGAATACAAGGAGCGGAAATAAGGTTTTTCGGGGCTGTAAAGGGTTGTACTGTATGATAATGAGACTTGGATTAGCAAGGCCAAAGATATATCTGGAATACAAGGAACGGAAATGAGTTTCTTGAGGGCCGTAAAGGGTTGTACCATGACAAATCTTATCAGAAATTATCATATTTTAATAGAGCTAGGCATAGCTAAAAGCTTAAATCATAAAATGTCCCCGTACAAAACGGAGTGGCGGTTAAACGTAGAGAGATTGGATCCAACTAGATTTTTAAGAAGAACGCCTGACTATAATCCAAGGGAGAAGAGAAATGTGGGAAGATGGTTGGGTGAATTCCATTGAGAGTGGAACAGGCTACTACCGTAAGCCGTAAAGGATGGCGACGACGACGTCCCCATTAAACAATGTTGAAATGTTTGCAGCTCTGTTGCTACGTCTGTAATGGAGAACGCAGCAAAATAATATTTGAAACGCTTTAGAATGTGATTTGGCAACGAATAGGGAAGACTACTGCAAACATAAGATAACAAAGAAAGAGCTAAAGAGGACATAAGAAATTTCGTTGTAACAAAATGGAAAACATTTGATTGGTTGCCGCCTGAAAAAGGGTTGTAACTGAAAATAATAAAAAAAGAACGTTGGCAGGCAAGAGATGGAAAGAGTATAGAGAGAGGTAAGAAGATATGCTGAAGAATTTGATGATTGGGAGAAATTACAACGGCCTAAGAACGAACAATATGCAGAGTATATTTAAACACCTTGTCAAATAGGCCTAGATTGTATTCATGTCTAACATAATTTTAATTCTACTAGTAATAACACGTTCTAAATATATAAATGAAGCGTTGTGTTAATAAAATTTCTAATATCTACAATTGTGATTAATTTTACGTTTGTTCACATTTATCAATAAATGAGTTAAATGTGTTTGTTACTTTACATTAAATTTATAATTAATTTTTCTTTATAAATAAAATAAGTAAAATGTGATGGCTGTGACTAAAATATTAAATTAATTAGAAATGATGTAGTTATAAATTTCCTAGAGTCTTAAAAATAATAAATACCTAAACGAGAGGCAAATAAAGTGCATTTCAGCACAACACAAAAGATACTTTAAATGAATTAGAAATCATTACATATTTTAAAACAAAAGAAAAATTTAATGCAACTAGTACCGGTAGTCAAACAACCTGTTAATATTTAAATTTTAGAACTCGTTCACTATGAAGAGAACCCACATCATAAGCTATCTTTGCTCTACAAGATGTATATCGTCGTAATAAGAATGAACATATTAGAAGTAAATATTTGCTGCAAAGCTAGGTTTGTTACTATTAAAATTAATAGAAAGAATATCATCTACTTACCAGTATATTGTTATAGCATGGTTGTGGCGTAGTTGTAGCCGTCGTCTGTTGAGCACTTGGGCCTACAAGCAAAGTGCCAACGATAAGAACGATCAAGATGGCAGTGGTCTTCATTGTTCTGGAGATGTTGAATGAACTGCGGTCCGTGGATTCGACGCTAACAATCTGTTCTTATATATGTTTCTGAACAAACAGTTTCTAGTCGTAAATTAGAGCAGATATTTGCGCAATGAAATTAATATTACCTAGAGAATTATACACTTGGAATTTTTGTTTAATTTATTGCACGCCATAATAAATCACTGTCAATCATGCCATAACGCTGAAGTATTTGCAAGCGGCATTACGCACTTGGCCATATTTCACGGGAAAAATGAAACACTTGTTACTCTTAAGTAACAATTGTGTGCCTTATATGGGATGATAAAGAGGTTAGTAACCGACATACCGACGTCATCGTCACAATACGGCATAGGCAAGCAGCTGCTTGTTCGGCCTTAAAAAATCCTCCAGTAATCTCATCCTGTATTCTATAGGTTTGTATTTCCAGACTTGTTGGCCAGTCTGAAATCTGAAGTTCTTTCTATGTATTCTTTCCACCTATGTTTGTAATCGTCTAATTTTTCATTTAAGCTAAAACTTGTAACTATTCTCTTATGACCTCATTCCTTACACGGTCAAGTTTAGAACACCTTTTCACTCCTTTAAAAACGGTATTTCTAAGCCTGTATTTTACTGTCTTGTTTCTTTGTTATTGTCCCATAGGTGAGTACATATATATTTGCCATAACTTTGTCGAACATTAATTTTGTATCTCGACGAAATTTGTTTTATAAATATACATTTGACTATCACACAGACCGTCTGAAACTTGACATCAATATGATATTCCTGTAATATGATAATAATATACAATATGATATTCCAATCATATCATTTCTAAAATAATTACAGTGGCTCACCTGTTCTAGAATGCGATCACTATTTTTTGCCCTTATCTACTCCTTTCCTCGAAATGCCATTACCATTGTTTTTATATTAGAGATTTTCATATAGTATTGTTTGCAAAGTTTAAAAACAGATTTTTTCAAATCAGATTATATATTTTGAAGTACAAGCAAGTCGTAAGCAAACAACAATATATTCAGATAGCTGTCTCGTGGTTACGTAACACTAGGGTTCACTAGATATTTCAGTTTCCTAACCAGATCACTATAAATCACTATTAAATATTAAATGTAAAAAAAGAGTAGGTAATCCTGCACCCTTGTCTATCGATCAGAGTTTACGTCCCGCAGAAGCTGCTAGGCGTAAAGAGACTGGGCCTGAAGGCGCCGTTGGACGGCGGGATTTCGGGTTCTTTGCCGTCTGCGTCGGAGCTTGCGCCGAAGCCCTACGGAATATGCTATGGCGTGGCGAGCTTCCGGTGGTAGGACCGATCGTCGATGATTCACCTGGAGAGCATAGCTGGGTCGATTCACGGAGATCCAGATCGTCACGAAAGTCGTTCGGGTCCGCGGGAAGAGTTGATAACCGCCGAGAGAGCCATCGTGGTAGTTGACTTTCCTAACAAGTTGAGCTGGAGGTTGGGGTGAAGCCGACATATCTCGAGCAGTTATAAAGCGCGGGACTGTGATCGGATGAGAGGTCCAACACAGACGAGACCTGAATGAGATGGGTTAGGTTCTTGGCAATGACGCTGTCAAGAACATGTGGTCGCTGACCGGTAAAGGGGAAGTGGGTCGGGTCAGAGACGTACCGGTACAGAGAATTTCTGTAGTCATTGGCGATTCTGGTGTTCCTAGTGGGATGTTTGGCGTTTAAGTCGCCTGCTAAAATAGTTAGTACGGGCCAGTCGAGGACAGCGTTCCACTCCTCGGGTGGAGGCGCTGTCCGAAGGGCAGGCCGGAGTTACGCCGAAACAAGGCGCAACTTCGATCCATCTGTTTCCACCGCCACCGCACAACCTTCAATAATAGAGGGCGTAGTGGCCTATGGGATATCCGCCAGTGGGCCAGTAAAGCTGTACCCGAGAGGGAGGCAGCGGGGCCGCTGAGGACGATCCTGACGATAACAGGTGTACGCTTTAAGGGAGCAGTTATGGTAGCGAGTCAGATGAGTGTCGGAAAGAAGCACGACATCAGCATCGTACTCCGTTACGGTCAGATCATCAAAAGACTACCCCACGGGCATTCCATACAACGATCCGCAGGCTCCTAGCCATTCAGAGGAAGATGTGGGAAGAGAGTTTGCAAGGATTGAAGCACCAGGGCTAGAACCGATGTCGTATCAGTAGCAGACCAGATGTTAGAAAATAAGTTTTAGGCCCAGACAGTCAGGAGATCAACCAGGGCCCCAGAAGTCCCGAGATTCCGGACGACATTACTGGCTTTAGTCTGGGTCAAAGATGGTGCAGGGGTGGTGGGCGGAGTGGAGATATGCTCGCTAGGAGGCGCAGGAAGATGACTGGAGTGGACAACGCCCGCTGAGGCTTGACAGGCAAAGCCGCAGACGTTTGCCAGCCGAAAGGCTGCCGGGGCAACGAATGCGCTTTTTAGTGCTCCTGGCCGCGGAAAGTTGAGCTGGTGTGGCAGCCACAGCCGTGTAAGACGGTCCGGGCGTACGTCAGGGGCCGGACCTAGGGTTGATGCAGACGTCACTGAAGCGGCGCCTGGAGGCTCTGGAAGCAACCGGACCTATATACTTGGAAAACTATGCCAAGTATATAATTCTCTAGATAATATTAATTTCATTACGCAAATAACTGCACTAATTTACAACCAGAAACTCTTGGTTCAGAAACGTATATAAGAACCACGGACAGCAATTCATTCTCTGAACAATGAAGACCACTGCCATTTTGATCGTTCTTGTCGTCGGCATTTCGCTTGTAGACCAAGTGCTCAGCAGACTACTGCTACGACTACGCCACAACCATGCTATAATAATATACTAGTAAGTAATTAATATTATTTCTATTAACTATTTTAATAGTAGCATACCTAGCAGATGTATATTTGCAGCAATCATTTACTTCTAGATGTTCATTCTTATAACGACGATATACAACTTGTAGAGTAAAGATAGATTATGATGTGGTTTCTCTTCATAGTGAACGAATTCTAAAATTAAAATATTAGCAGGTTGTTTGACTACCGGTAATAATTGTATTAAATTCTTCTGTTGTTTTAAAATATGTAATGATTTTTTAAACATTTTAAGTATCTATTGTTTTTGCTGAAATGCACTTTATTTGCCTCTCTGTTAAGTATTTATTTTTTTTAAGATTCTATGAAATTTATAACTATGTAATTTTTACTTAATTTAATATTTTACCCGCCGCCATAACATTTTACTTATTTTATTTTTAAAGAAATATTAATTATAAATTTAATGTAAAGTATTAATGTGATCAAACGTAAAATTAATCACAATTGTTAGTATTAAAATTTTATTAATACAATGCTTCATTTATATATTCAGCACGTGTTATTACTAGTAGAATTAAAATTGTGTTAGACAGGAATACAGTCTATCTGACAAGGTGTTTACATATACTCTGCATATTGTTCTCTTTAAGCCTTTGTAATTTCTCCTAATTATCAAATTTGTCAGCATAATATAACTTCTTACCTCCCTCTATACTCTCTCCATCTCGTCCCTGCAAACTTTTCTTCTGTTATTATATCTTGTAAACAACCCTTCCTTAGGCTGCAACCGGTCAAATGTTTTCCACTTTGTTATAACAGATTTTCTCCATGGTCTGTCTGTCTCAATTAAAATTTTGTCGTAGTCGTCTTCATCCTGTACGGCTTAGGCTAGTAGCCTCTTCCAGTCTCAATGAAAGTCATCCAACCATCACTTACGGGGTCTTCCCAAACTTCTCTTCCTCCTTGGATGACAGTCAGGGGCTGTTCTTGAAAATCTATTTCGATCTATTCTCTCTATGTGGGGTAACCGCCACCCCGTTTTGTGTCGCGAAATTTCCTCTTTTAAGCTTTCAGCTATGACTAGCTCCATTAAAATATGATCATTTCTGATAAGATATTTGTCATGGTACAACCCTTTACAGCCCTCAAGAAACCTTGTATTCCAGATATATCTTTGGCCTTGCTAATCTAAGTCTCACTACCATACAGTAGTTGAGGTACGTTTTAAGTGCGTCCCGTTTCTTGTTTTCTTCTTTAAGTGTGTAATGATACAGCCACAAAGCGACTGGGAGGGACTAATTTTGCTTTCAACCTCCTTAATATCTAGCCATGTGATGATACACCCTAGATACTTAAAATCTAGCACCTGTTCTATGGCAATGACAATCATTGTTCTAATATGATTTGCCCCAGATAAAGCCGTAACTCTATTTTAGATAAGAAAATGGTTTGATTGTAATCTGTTAAAATGTTAACAAGATAAAACAACGACTTTTGGAGTTTATTTTCATTCCTTTTGATGATCACAAGTTCGTCTGCATACATTGAAATATTCAAATGAAATCCTTTCCCCAAGTAAAATCCTTTGGGGCGTCCAATTCCTATTTCCTTATGGCACCGTCAACATAGATATTAAATAAAACAGGAGAATGACTGCAACACTGCCGAACGCCTTGGGTTGTTCCAATGGGCTCTGATAATCTGTTGCTTAAACACAAATGTTTAATTACCTTTATTAAATGAATAGGATATCCTCTTCTCTGCATTATCCCCTATAATGTTGCTCTATCCAACCTGTCAAATGCTTTTTCGAGGCCTACAAATGCAAGATGTGCCTCTGTATTAAATTCATTTATTTTGTCTACTATTTGTTTTAACATTAAGATATTATCAATTGTGGATCTTCTCCTCGGTAACACATGTTGTTCTTCTAATGTCAGACTTGTTGTTGTGTAATTTTTCAGTACGCGCAGGATTCGCATTGTTGTCCAGGACAAAGGTGCAACATCAACACTTGTACACCCATCACCGTGCGCTAATTGGGATACCTGTTCACTAATAAAAAATATGTTGGCTACTTGAATTAAATAAGCAATCCTATAGTTTTAACACACACACACACACACACACACACAATGTTACACTCACCTGTATTGACGACATAATTATATTTGGTCTCCGTGTGTTTAAATAAATAAAAATTAATAAAGAATATGTTTTAAGTTTTTGTACTACTGGTAAGTAACGGCTTCTCCAACAATGCAATGGCCGTCCCTCAGGCTTATAATGACAGCAGCTGTCCGTCCATTCAAGTCAACTGTTTTTCTCCAATTAGACATTACCTCACTGATTCCCCTCTAGTCACTCGAAATTCAACTCATTCTATATGGTTGCGTCTCTCCAAGTTTATTAAGGCACATACTAGATTTCGTCTAATTTACTAAGGCAGTGGCAGCTGGTGTTATAAAGTTGGTTCGCCTGAGGGGGGGGGAGTCAAAGAACACTAAATATAGACGGACCAACATGGCAGCATTGTATATACGAGTGTCAATTGAAAAGTTCGCCGAGCGACATCTATAGCTCAGTGATAGACTTATAGCTTTCGTGTGCTAGAAGAGGTATATCTCGCATGAACACCTGGTAATTTCCGTATATATCTGTCAATATATCCCACTTTTTTACCAGCTGTCCACATTATGTATGCTAACACAATTTTTCAGTAAATATTTAACTGCTCTAGCTGTAATATTTCCGTAGTTAGGATTTTTTCCGTTTTTTTTTTTGGCAATACCAAAAACCTTGATATTGTGAAACAATTTTTTTTTTCAAACTGTACCTTATGCTGTACCGTTTACTGTTGCTGGTTTACATCATGGGAATTACGAAACGAATACTAGAACGAAAACCATCTTTTCGATTTTGTTGCCTCTCCTGGTGCGAAAATTAATTTATTTTGTTCAAAGCAGTAAGCGCTTTCCGCCACTCAAGGAGATAGCAACATTGGTATATGTTTTGGTTTGATTCCCCAAATGGCGTTGGAATCATTTGGGAGAAGTCTTATCAGTCAGCAAGCTTGTGGCCCAATATGTTACAAGGGCTGGGTGGACAAGTGGTGAATCTTGAAAATTATAATTCGAATCAGTAATATGTTTAAGACAGCTCACAGTTTAAGATGCTCATTTATTTTGAGTTTTATTAGTGTAAAGCCAACTACTGTAGCGATACTTCTATGCAGTTCGATTACTACTTAAAGTGCGTTTAACATGTATTTCGCAAAAGTTTTTCAAATATCGGTATCGTGAACCATATGACATCCGTGTTCTAAGATTTATATTTAAAATCGTCTTCGAAATGAAATATTTCTATAGAAACTACTTCTTCCTTCAGCCTTAACCACAGTACTGTGTTCACTAACGTATACCACCTCACGTTAGAGCACTCGATTTTCACTTATGATGGCAGTCGATGGTACTGACGAAACGTCTGGTTTTGCAGAAAACATTGGACCACGGCCAAACAGCTCGGGAAGGAATTTTAACTATAAACTACTTTTTTGTTGCCGATAACGTAGTTCACATATAAAAAAATTATCCCCTCCCTGTTTAATTATCATTTTCATTTATAGAAAATTACCCCCTCCCCGTTCAACTACCCCTTCCTTTACCTAGATGTTTCATTTATCTTTCTACAGTGGATTGTTATGGCCTTTTCAGGATACTTTATTTATCAAAATTAAGTACTTTACTCTTGTTAAAACAAAAAACGTTGCAAGTAAACTACCCCTTCCCCTCAACCGATCTTCACCAAAATCAATAGGCCTTGAGTCCTCTACAACTCAGGAACACATATAAAAAAATTATTTGATTCTGCTTAAATTTGCGGCAGTTATCGTTTGCCATAGAAAAAATTTCCACACACACACACTTTCCGGAAAATGACTTTTCTTCAAGTTTTGAGAGTAGTACAATCAGAATCAGCTCTCATCTTGAAAACGATTTTTTATCCGCATCACCATAGTTCCATTTCCTTATGGAACATGGAAGTACAAACAGGGGGTCAGAAGAAAAAATGAAAAATAATTAAAAATTGTTCCTCAGTGCTAGAGCAGCCAGAATTGTTCAAAACGTGGTGGGACAAAAAGTTTAAATTTGCGGAGAAACGATTTACTGAGTTTTAGATCTGCTGGCTTCCCATGATTATATACACGTTTAGCCACGTTTCACCGTTCCGTAGCTGCATTTCTTAGCGACAGTAATGGTAGCTCTTTTTCTACAACTTTGATTGATAAGAATATCTAAAAGGAAAATCAGTTAAATTACAACAAATTCTCCACATTTTATTTAATAACTGTTCTTATGTTATTGTCTTGGGTTCATGACAGTGCAGTGTACGTAACACCCCTTGTACTACTACAGATTCGTGTAAACTTGAAATGTGTTACGCGTTACATTCTCAACCTGTGTGTACAGCAACTGAAGGTGGGGCGTGACTTTGTATTGGGCCAATTTTACAACGTTCAGAAACAAACGTCGATACCGGAAGCGTGCATAGGAAACACATCATCATCATCATCGTCAACAATATCTTCTTCTTCTTCTTCTTCTTCTTCTTCTTCTTCTTCTTCTTCTTCTTCTTCTTCTTCTTCTTCTTCTTCTTCTTCTTCTTCTTCTTCTTCTTCTTCTTCTTCTTCTTCTTCTTCTTCTTCTTCTTCTTCTTCTCCTCCTCCTCCTCCTCCTCCTCCTCCTCCTCCTCCTCCTCCTCCTCCTCCTCCTCCTCCTTCTCCTTCTCCTTCTCCTTCTCCTTCTCCTTCTCCTTCTCCTTCTCCTTCTCCTTCTCCTTCTTCTCCTTCTTCTCCTTCTCGTTCTCCTTCTCGTTCTCCTTCTCCTTCTCCTTCTCCTTCTCCTTCTCCTTCTCCTTCTCCTTCTCCTTCTCCTTCTCCTTCTCCTTCTCCTTCTCCTTCTCCTTCAGGCTGTGACACTTAATAATCCCCGTTACGCACTCCTTGGTCTGACCACCTTTTCTTTGGTCTTCCAATATTGCGCTACCCTTACCGATTATAAACCAAAATTCGTTTTGGTATTCTGTTCTTATGCACCCTTTCAGCATGGTCTGCTGTCCAATCATGTCTGTATTCCTTTATCGTTTCGTTAAGGTTTCGTATTCCAAGGATGTTCCTTATATGATGATCTCTTAGCCTGTACCTCCGTGATGCTCCTAGTACTGATTGTAAAAATCACATTTTGCTAGCCTGTATCCGGCTTTGGGTCTTTGCGTTCGGTGTCCAAGTCTCACTGCCACAAAAGGCCGCATGGCACTGACTGCCTTCACTTTATAAAATTTAAAAAAAAGTGTCTCTTTTGACCATACCATTCATTGTTTTTCTTATCGTTTCACACATGTGATTAAACTTCCCTACTTTTTGTCCACATCTGTCTCACCAACATAAGAAAAGTCACCTCCAAGGAACGGAAACATATATAACAGATGCAGATGGAGAGATAAATAAAAATAGAGAGAGGGGGATAGAGGGAGAGAGAGAGAGAGAGAGAGAGAGAGAGTGAGGGAGGGGGTAGAGACAGCTAGATAGACAGACACGTGGCTTACATTTAAGATATTATGTTTTGGAACGGAGACACTGATAAACACCTGTAATATATAACAGTTGATACGTCTAATTAATTGAGGAAACAACATAACATTTATATATCACGTCGTACCATGCCACACGCGACTGCCTGTCAGGCGTGGTACATAGCACTAATAACATACGTTTATACAGTTTGATAACAAGCTGGTCAGTCACATGCTACACAAACATTCTCAGATTAGTTAATTTTTTTGGTAAATCTTTCGTATGTCAACGTTATGTATGAGGGTCAGTTGAAAAGTTCGCAGAGCGACATCGATAGCTCAGTGGTAGAACGAAAATCTTTTCTATGCTGCAAGACGAATATTTCGCGTGGACACCTGTTAATTACCAGATATACAGTATCTGTCAATTTATTCACTTTTTACCACCTGTTTGAAATTTTCCTGTCATGCGTGTTTCTAAAATGCACAAAATCAAACAGCGTGTTGTTATGAATTCTCTGTTAAAAACGGTTTAGCGCCAATGGAAAATCAAAACGAATTGTAAATGTGTTAGGAGATGCTGCGCCTTCATAAACAATGGTAAGTAGGGCACACTCGAGTTTAAACGTTGTCGTTCATGCACTGAAGACGATACCAGCAGTGGATGTCGAAAAAGTGCAACAAAAAATCACATTATTGAAAAAATTTCGTAGGGTTGGAAGACGTTGCTGAAATCATAGGAATCTCATATTAGCGTGTGCATCATACTTTAACTCAAGAACTTGGTGTGAAAAAGCGTTGTGCATGATGGCTGCCGCATCTGGAGTTGTTGCATTTTTTGGCCGTCCAGTGCGGAGGGGGGAACATCTTCAATGCTCGTACGACCAAGTTTCAATTCTAATGCCTACTTACAAACCTTTGGTTTGAAGTCGCACCGTCTCCTGACACATTTAAAATTTCGATTTCAATTTCCGTTGGCGCTAAACAATTTTTAACAAAGAATCACACCACGATGTTTGATTTTGTCCGTTTTCCAAAACACGCTTGGCACGTCAATTTTAAACAGCGTCCAAACAATTAATACATTGACAGATAGATTTGTAAATTAACAGGAATTCACATAAAATACAAATCTTGCAGCATACGAAAATTTTTAGTTTTACCGCTAAGCTACAGATGTCGCTCCGCCAACATTTCAACTGACGGTCGTAGAAGCAAGAACATTTACTTCATTGAAATGGAAACCAGCTACGGTTTCACTGTTCAAGTTTCGGGCACCGGCGTCAACGTTCTGCTTCTGTGAAAATAATGAAATTATTTTAGCTTCTGCAAATGTCAACAAAAAATTATATTTTTATTCCATTTTGCCTCTTGTTTCAACCACCTACGCACTTCAATTATACAACTTCATTCATTTTTTGAAGTTCTTCTCTCCTTCGGTAGCATTTCTTCATTCCCTTACTCGCTCTTTCTCGTTCTTCTTCCGATAACACTCTTTTTCTTCTCCTTAGTTTGTCTTCGGACATACTTTTCTCTAAGTAATTTTTCTTCTAAACACTTTCCTGTATTTTATATTGTGTTCCCCATTTCTTTACTTTCTACATACTGATAGATATCTTTCAGCTCATTGAAATGCGTATAGAGTATCAGCTGCCCACATACATAGCTTGCATCGACTTCGAGAAACTGTTTGACAGAGTGAATCGGAGCAAACTATGGGCAATAATGGCAAGGAAAGGGATCCCACAACATCTAATTAGACCTATACAGAGTCTTTATGTGGAGAAAATCTTAATAGGAGCAGGGAGACCGAGAACAGCTCCTAGAGTGGGCCTGATTAATAGTTTAGTTGCCTACGTCAGGGGTGTCCATTATTACCTTCTCTTTTTAACTTATATATTTACAATGTCACACAAAACTAGCAGATGTGCCCTCCGGACCATTTTATGTTTGGTCACTCTATAAGTAACACTTTGTTGTTTGCAGACAATCAGGCTACTCTGTCGGATTCGGAAAACAAATTTCAAATGTGTATACATTTGTTAAATCGAATCTGCAACGACTATGGATTGCAAATATCCACACTTAAGACCAAGGTGATGGCTTTTCGTGGAACTGATCCCCTGCGGCCAAAAATTGTTATAGATGGTACTGTCCTGGAACGAGTTACCAATTTTGAATACCTGAGCTACAGTGTGTCTTGTAAGGTAAGCAACGACGTTGTGAATAAGTTGTATAAGTTCAACCTTATGTGCGAGACCATTAGACAAACCCTTAAGTAAGCAAGTAAAGGAACACGCCTAAAATTCTACAAGGTGACGGCTCTTCCCACACTTCTTTATGGGTCTGAGAATTGGACTTTAACGAAAGGCCAGGCCAGTCGCATCCAAGCGGCTGAAATGAGATTTCTCAGGCACGTGACAGGGTATACTGTCTATGATTATAAAAGAAACGCCGACATACGGCAGCAACTGAATATTATAAGTAAGACTCGGCAAGATCGCCCAGTGTCGGCTGAATTGGTGGGAACATATGTTTGCCGAATGGATGACTGCCGCATCCCCAGACCGAAACAAACCATCCTTGGCTTAATGCTTGAAGATGATGATGATGATGATGACGATGATGATGACGATGATGATGATGATGATGATGATGACGATGATGACAAGAATTACAAATACGTAGATCGCTGTAAGCAGCACTTGACGGCGTGTTGGTGTGCCCAGACACTTGACTCCTTGGCATATTGTCATCATGATGTTTTGACACACAGAACGTTGACTGTATAACAGATAACATTGCTATGACAACGCGCGTGTGTACAAGTCATTAGTTAACACTGTTGTACATCATTAGTCATCTAATGACACTGTACAAACACAGGGATCGTTATATCCAATGTTATACACTTAGTACCATAAAAGTTAAATAAAACAAAGCACTTCATTCCCCGTATGTCACATTATGTAAATACAGAACAAGAATAATTTAACTACTGTAAATTCTTCAACTTCAAAAAATAAAGTTTCAAAACGACTTTTCAAAATGCTGACACAATCTGTTTGTAACAATGTCGTTTTTTATGTTGTCACAATTTCTGTTACTTTCAAAAATAAATTTAAAAGTAAAATAAATCTGTTAGTCACATCGGAATATACAATTTAGTGGTTTTCTTAGATTTTTATTTACTGTGAGTTCTATAACTATTTACATCAGTGGACTGTCCTTTCACTTACAAGAAACTTTTCCCATATTATTCTAGACAAACTGGCGTTAAACTGGGGTTTGGGAGAGGAAGTTAGAGCTGCATAGAGAGATAAAATAAAAAAACTAAAGAAAAAACAATCATGACAAAACAAAAAAAACATTTGAGAGTACAATATACGAGGGTCAGTTGAAACGTTCGCGGAGCGACAACTATAGTTTAGCCGTAAAACTAAAATTTTTCGTGTGCTGCAAGATTTGTATTTTATGTGAACTAATGTTAATTTACAAATCTATGCACCAATTTATTCATTGTTTAGAAGCTGTTCAAAATTGACGTGTCACGCGTGTTTTGAAAAACGTACAAAATCAAACATCGTGGTGTGATTCTTTGTTAAAAATTGTTTAGCGCCAAAGGAAATTCAAAAACGAAATCGTATGTGTCAGAATATGCTGCAACTTCAAAACCAACGATTTGTAAGTAGGCACTCGAGTTTGAACGTGGTCGTACGAGCATTGAAGATGATCCCCACCACCACTCACGACGACCAAAAAATACAACAACTCCAGATGAGGCGGCCATTTTGCACAACTCTTTTTCACACCAAGTTTTTGAGTTAAAGTATGATGCTCACGCTCATATGAGATGCCTATGATTGCAGCAACGTCATCTACCCCTCAATATGTAGTCTTCCAACACCCTATGAATTTTTTGTAATAATGCAATTTCTTGTTGTACTTTTGTACGTCCACTGTTGGGATCGTGTTCAGTGCTTGTACGACCACGTTTAAACTCGAGTGCGCCCCACTTTCCGTTGTTTCTAAAGCCGCAGCATTTCCTAACACATTTACAATTTTGTTTTGATTTTCCATTAGCGCTAAAACGTTTTTAACACAGAATTCATCATAACACGATGTTTGATTTTGTGCATTTTAAAAACATCCATGACAGGAAAATTTCAAACAGCTGGTAAAAAGTGAATAAATTGACAGATATATCCGGAAATTAACATGTGTTCACGCAAAATATAGAGAGGTATATAGGTATACGCTATACAGGTAGCACAGGAAAGTTTTCAGTTCTACCACTGAGCTATAGATGTCGCTCCGCGAACTTTTCAACTGACCCTCGTATTGCAACAGTATGGGTATGGTTTGTCACCTGCTACGACATTCAAACCTGGCTCACCACCCTGATCAAGGGGCGTAATAGAAGGGGAAGACCTATAAAGGCGTGTACGTATGAAATATAGAGAGGAATAAATTATTGAGTTACTGTCTTTGGAAGGAAGGAGGTTACAATCCTCTGGGCTACGTAAAGAAGAAGACATACAGTAGGGCACAGTTGGACAAAATGGGAAGCCTAGTGATATTTCGCATGATAAACGAGCCATGTAAAAATTTATACAGTTTTTTATACAGTATTACATTTGTCATATATTTGACTACACAATGTTTAGAATATTCATTTTCTAAACTCATTCAATAGAAAAAAATATTTAATGTAAGAAGTCATTTCTCCCCGATTTATCCAATGGGTATGACAAAACAGGGATTCAATTTGGGAGTAAAAACTAATTATCAAATTAACAGAATCACAAAATTTTTAATGGGAATTTGTTAAAATACGTTAGTAAACTGAGCGAATAGCTGTTAGGAGCAAAATTTAAATTAAAAAAATTTATATTTTGAACTCTGAGACGATAATAAAAATTAGGTACTTTTGTTTCATAACATTTTCATTTCAGTTAAGCACAAATTACAGTTTTACCAAAAATATATCATATAACACACGCTTTGAAACATTGTATCTAAATTTCCTGAAAATAGAACAAACTTACAACTAATAAACCTATTAAACAATTGAATTGAGCCAACAGTAAAAAATGTTAACTTTTACTGTAAGGCAGAAATGAACATGACCCGCAATTTTAAATATTTGAATTTAAAATGTAACATTTAATATCAACTAAATATGACATATTTTAAAAATAAAAAGGTATAGTGTCTCTCCTGTCTGAGACATTATAACAGAGGGAACCAGTTTAATTGGTTACTTTCAATCAAACCGGCTGCCGATGTTAGTACAATTACTTACCAACAAATCTGAAAATATGTAGAACAGGAATTAGGATTAGGTTACGCAAATTTACTCACTCTCTGGTTATTTAGCAAAAACATCTCTTTATTATATTTTCTTGAATAATAATTTAAATAATATTGTTATTTTGTTTTATTACGTTAAAAAAATAAATTACTCAAAAGTTGTGCATCAAATGCTCTTACGTCTTTTTAACACGTTACTCTGGTGAGCAAAATAAAATTTATATATTTATTAACTACATTAAATACCTCGGATCCGGGTTTTAACTTAATGCTCTACAATAAGTCAACATTATGCAAGCTATTGGAATATTAGTTTGCTCAAATTTCTAATTACCCTTTACCTTTAACTATCATCAGATTACTATTTCATTATTGTAATTACAGACACTACTATGTTAACATTTACATGGTTAGACTAAGTCTTTGCGAAAATATACTGCTTTTGTTGCCATTGTTAAAAGTATAATGGTTTGGTTTCACCTTGATACAATGTGATCAGCGGCAGGTTCTCTTGTTGTTACTCTTCAGTTGCGTTTCCTAGAAGTTCTACGATGTCGTTCGGGTGTCTCCATTGATTTTGTAGATTCTTAGTTGCGATCATGACGAAAGGATGCTGTTACCTGAAGCTCGTGAGTTTGTCGTTGTTGCTTCACTCCTGATGTACGGTGTTGACTTTTATTTTTTTACATTTTACATTTTGCTTTTAACTGCACTAATGTTACTCTATAATGTTTGGATGTGTCGGTTTGGACTCTATAATGATTTTAAAGAGATGTGTCGGCTAAGTTAGTTACTTTTAGTTATTTCACCACATTTCAACTATATAATTCGTTTTACTTTCATCACATTTCAATTACTTGTGGAGTCTGTCACCACGAAAGATTACCTTCAGGTACATCGTTATTAATTTTATATTTACACTTTTTCTTCGCGACACATGGTAAAGCTGTTATCTTGTCTCTGATTCTCGCTCGACTGGGGTTGGTTCTGCGGCGGTTAGTAGGGAGAGGGAGCTGTTCGCGCGGAGAGAGAAAAGTAGTTCGTACTTTATTATTATTATTATCATACTAATTAACTATTATTAATAATACTACATTTTCTTTATTGAGTTAGGTATTTCTTATTATTATTATTATTACGTCTTTTTATTTAATTATCATAATTATTTATTTTCGCTTCAATACAGAGTAATTTTCATGTCCGTACTAGATTTTTACAAGTTGATACATGCATATAAGTACACAGGGGAGGGTTAAATATTTTCTCACATGTCATTTTAAATAAAAATTATTTGTGCTATTTAAATTCCTTTTAAATCGTCACATCCTCCTCCACTTAAAGATAAGGACGGGGCGATGGGGTATTAAAAGAAAACCTAAGAAATACAATTATATTTGACAGGGCACTTCGTGATGAAATTTCTCTCCACAAGGTTATTTCGATTCATCGATCGATTATCTTACATACTATACAAAATACTTAAATTTAATACATATACAACACATAAAACACAAATTACATAATTCTACTTTATTTCAAGTTCTTAAATCTACTACCGGTTCTTTTTGTTTCTTCACTCGTTTGAAGGAGTGACACTCATGAGTAGTTTTCAGCATATTTGAGATATACTGTTTTACTGTAAGGTTAAAGATTCTCTAACTTTCTTACATAAGGGTTTTCGCATATTATAAGTGTGCGAAATATTTATAATATTCAACGCATAGAATCACTTATTATTTTAGCTTTTGGTTCTCGGCTCCTCCCCTTATTTCCTTATTTCGTCTTTCTCTTAGTCACAAACGTGGATTACAATTTAGTGTATTACCACGATCATATTCATCAATCTTTGGATGAACATGTTATAGATTATTAATAACAATAACGTATAGTAATAACAATAGAATTACCTTTATTTTACAGTGCTAGAGTTTTGTTGTGCGTCAGCTGACTTCTCATTATTTATTTTATTCTCGCAGAGTATGAGCTAAGGTTGATCAGGCCTCGCTAGTATTCTTACGAGGTGTTTGAGTTTAGACTCAATTACGATATAGGATTTCACAAAGTCTTATTGTATTCCTGTATAAAATATATACGTGTAATATGTTTCCTATATTTTATTCTTAATACTTTGGTAGTATTCTTGGTTTACTATCTTTCTCGTAGTCGTGCTTCTTTATTTTCACAAGGAGAAAAAATTTTAATCTGTGATACATGACTTCTGCGAACGTAATTATTTGTGTTGGGTTTGTACAGAGCTACTGTCACGGGGGTGATGAACTTGTGAATCGTGTAGGGGCCACACCATCGGTAAGATTGTTTGGAAGTGGTCCTATCAACGGCTCTACTCGTAGGGTGAGTTTTATACATGACCAAATCACCTAATTTGTACTTTATTTTCCGATTATTTCGCTCATGATATTTCCGCGATTTTTGTAAATTCGCTCGCAAATTTGCGCGAGCTTCGTTCCATATTTTTCTTATTTTATTCCCATTTATTTCACTGGGCAATAACTCATGAATTTTCCACTTTGTGGTTAATGGATGGTTAGGTTTATATTTGTATAGCAAATCAAATGGTGTTGATTTATGTCCCTCATGATACGCTGAGTTGAATGCAAACTGTATCCATGATAGATTTTGATCCCACGCTGTCTGGTCTTTAGCGTGATACGATATTTAGGCGGATTTTAGGTTTCGCAAGTATCTCTCAGCTAGGTTTCCTTGCGGTCGGTACTCTGTAACTGTAATATGATTTATTCCTAATTTAAAACACATGTCATTAAATTCTTTCGATTTAAACTGAGGTCCATTGTCAGATACTAGGTGTACTGGAGTACCGTAGTCTTTAAATAGTCTCTCTTGTAGAATCTTTATTGTCGTTGATGCTAAGGCACGTCTCATAGGATACATCCACACGAATTTAGTGAAAGAGTCCACGCAAATTAATAGCATTGTGTTTCCTGACTTAGAACGGGGATAGGGTCCGGAAAAATCTATGTATATCTTTGAAAAAGGTGTTGTGGGGATTTCTGAGAGTAATTTTCCGACTTGACTGTTTCTTGCTGGCTTGCTCAGGGCACAGATTTCGCATTGCTTCACGAACTTAGTTAATTCACTGTTCATGTTTTCCCGTTGATATTCCTTGCGAATACGATATATCGTTTTCCTTATTCCCATATGAGCTCCAATGGTTGATGAGTGGTAGTATTCCATTAGCATGGGTTTAATAATTTCCGGGGCGATTATTCTCAATGACTTTCCGTTAGCTTTTTTATAACAAAGTACTCTTTTACTCAAGGTATACTTGTCAGAATAATTTCCTTTATCTATTTGTTCTATTATCTTCTGTAATTTCGGATCTTGTTGTTGGTGATGAGCTATATCCTTGAATGCAAGTGGGAATTCTGTTATTAGCGTATTTACAGTGGTGATTTCAATCTTGTCTTCCCCAGGTTTGGCATCGGGTAATTGGAACATGCGGGATAGTGTATCGGCGACTACATTTTGGGTACCACGAATATGTTGTACTTTAAACTTGTAGCAATTTAGTCTTAACACCCATCTTCCTATACGACCTAATTGTTTTGGATGGTTCAGCAACCACGATAAAGCTTGGTTGTCGGTCTCTAGTAGAAATTCCTTGTGTTCTAAAAACGGTTTGAACTTTTCGAAGGCGAACACTACCGCTAAACATTCAAGTTCATAGGCTGAGAACTTCCTTTCCTGCTCCGTCAAGGTACGTGATGCATAGCTGATCGGTAGTCTTGTATTATCTACTTCTTGGTATATTACTGCTCCTAATGCTACACTAGAACTGTCGGTCTGTACGACAATTGGTTTATTGAAATCTGCTAACTGCAATACCGGGTGTGATATTATGCTTTCTTTGAGTGTTTCGAATGCGGCTTGGTGTCGAGTGGTCCACTCGAATTTAGCTCCTTTTTTTCTTAATGCGTTTAATGGGGCTGCTATATCCGCTAGGTGGGGTATGTACTTATGAAAATAATTGATCATACCTAAAAATCGAGCTATGTAAAAATTCTCGGATTGCGCGTGTGCGTTCTGGGTCGATGCTAACCTTACCGTCGGCTGATACTATATGACCTAAGAAAGAGAATGGTTTTACGGCGAAATTAACTTTACTGGGGTTTACCGGTAGTCCAGCGTTCTTTAATCTTGATAATACCTCACGCAAATGATCAATGTGTTGATCCATCGATTCGCTATATACTACTATGTCGTCAAGATAATGATATTCGAATTTAAATTTAACGTCATGGAATATTTTTTCTAACAGTCTGCTACATACCGAACTTCCTTGTGATATTCCGAATGGTACTCTAGTAAATTGGTATAGATTAAATGGGATAGCAAACGCAGTTAGATGTTTTGATTCCTCAGCTAGTGGGATTTGGTGGAAGGCCTGGTTGAGATCCATAATGGTGAAAATTTTCGCTTTGGTAAAATAGTGGAACGCGCTGTGAATGTCAGGCAGGGGAATAGATTCAAATTTTATATTCTTATTCAGCTGTATATAATCCACGACTAGTCTATGTTTATCCGTTCCTTTCGGTACTAGGAAGGCAGGAGATGAATATGGGGAAGTTGACGGTTCAATGACGTGTTGTTCAATGAGTGTTAATTTGGTTTCTCATTATGTCCATCTTGGGCGGTGATAATTTGTATGGATGCAGACGTATTACTTTGTGTTCACTTAAATTTATTTTGTATATAATGAGATTGGTCAATCCTAACTTAGGTGTGAGTACAGTAGAAAATTCCCTTATTAGTTTGGATCCTTAGTCGCTCATTCCCTTTTAAATGACTTAAATTAGATTCATGATGCTCCAACTGAATAGTTGAAGTTTCGCAGTTCTTGTTGTTATTTAGCTCGGTGTCAAACTGATATTTTCGCGTGCGATCAAATCTAAAGCAATATTGTTTAGCGTATATGTCGAGAATTAAGCCAGTTTTGCTTATAAAATCGGCGCTTAGTATTAAGTTTTGTCCTAAATCTTCGGCTACGGGTAGTGTAACATACCAAGTAAAATTCTTTATTTTTAACTTCACGGTAATACTGCGTGATATATTTAGATTTTGCTTATTTGCGGTGGCACACTTTATGTTCACGTTTTGGCTACGTCTTATAAGATTATTATTCGCTAATACAGTGGCTAGCTGTTGATTGATAATACTACGTGTAGATCCTGAATCGACTAAACCGAGGATATTCGTTGCTCCAAGGTCTATCTGTATGTAGGGTAATAGGCATATACTTGTTTTACATGTGCTAATGGAGTTACACTTGTTAAAAAATCTAGTTACGTAAGGGTCTATACGTGTGTTTATTTTTATTTTGACTTTAGGTTGAATCGTGTTTCTACCTTTCCTTTTTTTGCTGCGGAAGACACCGGATTTTGGTTCCTCCTGCTTCACGAGTTTTTTGACTGATCAGTTTTTTGTTGGTACCGTTTTTGTTTACAATATTTGCTAATATGTCCGGACTTTCCACAATTATAACATCGTCTTTCGTCTTTGGCATCGCTCGCATGCTGTCGGGGCTTTAGTAGTGATTTTGTTGTATTGGGGTAGTTCCGGGCTGTAGAGGTTCTTGAAAATCGCTTATCGTAGTAGGTTCGAGTATCAGTTCCACAGGGAGATAGAAAAGAATCTCTGCGTGGAGTTTGGGACATTAATACGCGTCTGTTTTGATCTGAATACCAGACGTTGGATGAATGTATACACCACTTTCCTGTTCTGTGAAGGTGGTTGGTCTCTTCATGAGTGCTAGGCGAGATCGCTCCTGGGGAGATAGTCCAACTAAAATAGTGTCTACTAGCTGTTGTTCACTCCAGTTCACTTGTAGTAATAAGGCAGATACCCTTATGTCCGATATATAATGAGCTAGTCTTTCGTAAGCTCCTTGTACACGAAGTACAGAATTCCGCTTTAATTCTTCGTAAATACCGGTGGGGATGAAATGTCTTATCAGGGTGGTATGTAGTTCTTGTAGAGGGTGATTACACCTTAGTGACTCCAACACACGATCTTTTAACGGAGATTTACATTTAGGTAGAAGTACTTGTAAAATTTGGTGATCTCTTAGTTGTCGCAGATCTTTGATTTGTAATAGGTGCTTGATAAAATCTAGAAGTTTTGTAATATTCAGGCCATCAGTGGTTGTTATCTCAGATAAAATACGTTCTACAGGGTGAGTTATTTTTCCATAAAACTCATTGTTGAAATTTAATTGAGAATCCGTTACAGGTTTTCCGCTGGTGGATTTGTTTGTAGGGTGGGTGGTAAATCGTAATTACGCGTAATCTTCCCTAGTTCATTTGGATATGGCGACGTGGTTACGGGGAGGGTATTTGCTTGTCTAACCGTTAACCGATTTCAGTGGGTTCTCTACAAAATTCCTGGAGAAATGGAATTTCTCCAGCACTTGGTTGTTGATCTTGAGTAGGAGATTGTGTTGGGGAAATATTTAGTTTCGTCATGGCTTCTTCGATCTCTTCTATTCTAAACGATTCGGACTTCCTACGTAATTCGCGCAGTGTGTCTGGTAATTGTCGTAACGCTTCTTCCGCAAATTTTTGCGCGTCCGGTGGTGTAACTTTGTCACCGGGCCAATTCAGCAAATTGGTAATGCGGCGGATTAGATGTGCTATTCTCTGCGTGGTTCTTAAAATTACCGCGGGGGATTTTTCGTCTCGCAGGGTTTGTGCGATTGAGATAAGTTCCGTAAATTTACTATAGCATGTTTCCTTTTCACTTTCGAAATCTAATACACTTAAATGATTCAACAGTGAGGGCTTGTCTGGTTTATTCTCGCGTAATATTTTGTGCAGTTCCGCGACCATTACGTTTGTATGTTTAAGACCGCGTAACAAAGCTTCATAGCTCAGTTCGTCCTTCAACAACAAGTCGGGGTTAAATTCAGCCATTGTAATTATGATTCTTAAATCTTATGTACTACTTATTTTAAATATGTTATCTATTTTAAACACTCTTACGAAATTTGAATTCCTGTAAACACACATATATACAATCACAATCTTATACTAATAAATTCAAATATATGTAAATCTAATAAGTATCTGTGGAGATACAGTTATTGAGGAGATATTATCACTTTAATATGGAAAGAAATTTCACACGAAGAGTACATTATGTTTACATTCACACAACAGATCAGCAGGTTGGGGGAGGTCTATTGTGTGCGTTACGGTGGCTTATTGTTTACCTAGGCAAGGCTTTATAACAAAGAAGGGTGATTTCTGACAATTCGGAACACGTTTTATTTCCTGCACACGATTGTCTGTTTAGTCAACCAGGGAATGTCATTCAAACAACGTACTTGTATACGAGGGGAGAGCTTATTTTTCTCGACCTGTTTCGTGTCGAGAAACAAACATGAACTAGCCTGTAACTACCGTCAGGTTGAAAATTGAATATTTTTACAAGCGGGGACTTGCTTATTACGTCGATTTCCTTATACTACTATTCTTACTTTATTAATAAAACTCTATTTATTTATTCACAAATCCAGAGTGAGTAAATTTACGCATTTTAGTAAGTTATTGTTAATTATTTAGCACAGGGTACACAATTATTTTATAAATTAGCAGGGTGTTGCATTTTATCTGTGACACTCTGTCAAAAATTATTATTATTTTTTTTTTTTTACAAAGCAGCAGAGTGGCGCATTTTATAGTGTCTCTCCTGTCTGAGACATTATAACAGAGGGAACCAGTTTAATTGGTTACTTTCAATCAAACCGGCTGCCGATGTTAGTACAATTACTTACCAACAAATCTGAAAATATGTAGAACTATAACTTTTGGAGATTCGTGCTCCACGTTTGGATGCTACAAATATTAAGATTTTTATTAAAGCTCCACAATGATGGCGACAAATATTATAATATTTTAGTAACTATTAGGATGTATTGAGAACTGCACCACTCAAATTTATATTATTAATTATTACCTGGGCGCCAGAGCAGGAGATCTCAGGTTTGTTTATGAAATAACAACAAGCTGTTCAGATACTAATAATTGTATTGTTAGATTCTTGTTACTGAATACATCTTAGACTTAATCATTACTATCATCTTTATAGTTAATAACAACAAAAGAATTTATTAATATTTCTAGTTCACAGCTTCTTCGAAATCAGATTAATCAAGTATATTCAAAGGAGTACTTAGTAGATTCAATTTACTCCATTAATAAACTTAAATCATCGCTATCAATCAAACAAACATATATGTGTATATAAGTATATCTATCATCAATTCTTAACTGCTACGACTTCTATACTATTCAATCTATATTTAATTATTTAATTCATTTATCGTTTCAATAATTATTAGTATTGGTTTCTTACTTTGCTATATCATAAGTCACCCAAACATGTCGTCTAGCATAAATTGAATGTTTAGTATCTGAACATCGTGGGTCTTTTTAAAATGAGATGAGTTTATTGAGATATGAAATTTATGTTAATCAATTATAGTGATTTATAAATGAGATATTGTTACTTGTTGCAGGATTCCTGATAGGCGAATGACGACTTGTGTTCTTGCGTTAATTATCACACGACACTTTCACTGATCACGCTTTATTAACTTTCTTTAACCACATCACACGCTCGCGTTATTACTATACGTCACGCACAAATAAATAATATACTTCTTGCTGCAATCTACGCGGACAAGTTAAACATCTTCTGGTCCGTACGTACTATCGCGCACATATATAAAATAAACTTCTTGATGGCTGTTATTCTATCTCAACTATTGAACCGGGATCATCTAATGCTTTGAACTTAGAGTAATAGTATTAAAATTGCTCACATCGAGTGACGCAGGTTTCCCGTGTTTTTGCGTGAAAATTCAACTTAAACTTCCCCCGTTGTGGGCTCCGCGTGTTATTTTTATAGTTTCTTCAATTCTACCCTCACTACATCTTCTGTTGATCGTTCCTTATTGGTCTTTCATTCAAAATTTTGCCGGTATTTTTGAATGTATCCAGTCTGGTGTCGTATCTCTTTCGCGCTCACTACTGACGCTATTGGTGATTGGTTCCCAAAGTGCGGGGGATATTTTTACGCGGGTGTTCGTTATAATCCCTAAAAAGTGACGCGACTTTCTAAAATCGTCATATTTACTGGCGTGGCCTCTTTTGTCTGTTGAAGGACACCGTACCGTTAACCTAACGGTATATAGGCGTTTTTTTGCTAGTTTTACACTACAAAACAATTTATGTGTTTACGACATGTAGGGTGTCTTAGGTCTATTATACATATTTTTGCCGGCGCCGGTCTGTCACACAGCCGAGCCTCTTTAGATTCACTATTCAACTATAACTTTACTTAAAACTACGTACATTTCAATGATTTAATTTATCATTAAATTTTGCTTACTTATTATAGGTATTTACATACATATTAAATTATGATACAGTTATATAGTATCGTTTCAGAACAGGAATTAGGATTAGGTTACGCCAATTTACTCACTCTCTGGTTATTTAGCAAAAACATCTCTTTATTATATTTTCTTGATTAATAATTTAAACATTATTGTTATTTGGTTTTATTACGTTAAAAAAATAAATTACTCAAAAGTTGTGCATCAAATGCTCTTACGTCTTTTTAACACGTTACTCTGGTGAGCAAAATAAAATTTATATATTTATTGACTACATTAAATACTTCAGATCCGGGTTTTAACTTAATAATGCTCTACAATAAGTCAACATTATGCAAGCTATTGGAATATTTGTTTGCTCAAATTTCTAATTACCCTTTACCTTTAACTATCATCAGATTACTATTTCATTATTGTAATTGCAGACACTACTATGTTAACATTTACATGATTAGAATAAGTCTTTGCGAAAATATACTGCTTTTGTTGCCATTGTTAAAAGTATAATGGTTTGGTTTCACCTTGATACAATGTGATCAGCGGCAGGTTCTCTTGTTGTTACTCTTCAGTTGCGTTTCCTAGAAGTTCTACGATGTCGTTCGGGTGTCTCCATTCATTTTGTAGATTCTTAGTTGCGATCATGACGAAAGGATGCTGTTACCTGAAGCTCGTGAGTTTGTCGTTGTTGCTTCACTCCTGATGTACGGTGTTGACTTTTATTTTTTTACATTTTACATTTTGCTTTTAACTGCACTAATGTTACTCTATAATGTTTGGATGTGTCGGTTTGGACTCTATAATGATTTTAAAGAGATGTGTCGGCTAAGTTAGTTACTTTTAGTTATTTCACCACATTTCAACTATATAATTCGTTTTACTTTCATCACATTTCAATTACTTGTGGAGTCTGTCACCACGAAAGATTACCTTCAGGTACATCGTTATTAATTTTATATTTACACTTTTTCTTCGCGACACATGGTAAAGCTGTTATCTTGTCTCTGATTCTCGCTCGACTGGGGTTGGTTCTGCGGCGGTTAGTAGGGAGAGGGAGCTGTTCGCGCGGAGAGAGAAAAGTAGTTCGTACTTTATTATTATTATTATCACACTAATTAACTATTATTAATAATACTACATTTTCTTTATTGAGTTAGGTATTTCTCATTATTATTATTACGTCTTTTTATTTAATTATCATAATTATTAATTTTCGCTTCAATACAGAGTAATTTTCATGTCCGTACTAGATTTGTACATGTTGATACAGGCATATGTACTTACACAGGGAAGGGTTAAATATTTTCTCACATCTCATTTTAAATAAAAATTATTTGTGCTATTTAAATTCCTTTTAAATCGTCACAAAGGAATATTCAGATACAAAACAATAGTCATATTCCTCGGCTCTATTGCAAAGGTCCTGTGTCCCGGTTTTTTACCGTACAAAAAAAAATTCGATTTTATCTGTAGCGTATTTCAAAAAATTATATTTTTAAAATATAATAAAAATAAAAAGAAGCGGTAACTAATTAATATATTAAAACAATTTTTAGATTTAGGTAGATAAAACTGGTAGGTTGGGCAAAATGCTGACCCTATTTTGTCAGACTCCAGGCCAACCCCGTTTTATCAAGCCTCGCCATGTTGAAAGATTGTATATGGTATTCAGTCAGCAGTTAAATGCTGTTAAAATATGGTTATTTTACTGACAAGTAAACGTAGTTTCTACTAATATATTTAGATTTTTGTTTGAAGTAGCACAGAGGACACAGTTAAGCGTCAAAACGAGTAAAAATTCGATAACGTCCAATAGAATTTACTATTATGAAAAACGAACTGAGTTTACTGACTCACGTGAGACGCTGAACACAGTCCAACTATTTGGTCACAGTAGCAAGTAATTTGCTATTCATCCGGGAGATTTCAAGGCTAGTTTGCTCAGAACATGAACACTCCCCATTTTATCATACCTTCCCGTTTTCTCCAACTTCCCCGTACTTCTAGTGTTTGTATGTACAGACGTTTCGGCTCCGCTATCGGAGGCCGTCTTCAGTGTAGGATGCAATTGGAACGGTGTCCGCCAACTGACCCCAGTGATGGGGTAGAGACTATGTACTTTGCCTTCTTAAATAGTTTATAAAAGTGAGCCTTCTTAGGGAAAAATCTAATTCTTCTTCTTCTTCTTCTTCTTCTTCTTCTTCTTCTTCTTCTTCTTCTTCTTCTTCTTCTTCTTCTTCTTCTTCTTCTTCTTCTTCTTCTTCTTTTTCTTCTCCGGCTCTACAGCCCTTGGTGGGCCTTGGCCTTCTCAACAATCCGCCTCCAGTCGCCTCCAGTCATCTCTATCCGCCACTCTCTCTCTCCATCCTCGAACTCCCAACTTCATCAGATCCTTCAACACCTCATCCAAACATCTCATTCTTGGCCGTCCCCTTCGTCTTCCGCAATAGAGTCTTCCCTGCATCATTCTCTTATTCATTCTATCTTCTTCCATTCTCTCCACATGCCCCAACCATCTTATCCTCTGTGACATGATAAATGTTACAAAGTCCCTCTCATGTATCAGTTGTTGCAATTCTGCATTACTTCGTATTCTCCAATTCTCGCCTTCCCTCACTGGGCCACATATTTTTCGTAGGATATTGCGTTCAAAAATTCTTAAACTTTTTTCATCCTCCACTGTCATCGTCCACACATCTGAGCCATAGGCAACAATAGGTCAAGTGAGTGAATGATATATTTTTAGCTTGGTTTCTCCCCTTATATTTTTATTTCTAAAGATATTTATATTTCCAAAATACGCTCTATTTCCATGCCTTATCCAAAATCTAATACATAGAATTAAGAAAACGGGAACTAATTTTAAAAATTAAATTCCGGTTGGTTCTGTGCTAAAGTTAAGTATAAAGTTTTTCAAAAGACAGTTGATTACTTTCATTACAGATTTTCTTGTTAGTACTGAAAAATAACAACAAACTAAAAAGAAAATAATTTATATGAAACAGGTTGCTGCTTATTTTGTACCAGAAACGTAATGTCAAGTTCTATTGATGTTATTTGCAACCTTAAATCGCACAACAGACATTCAGTTAGACTCTAATGAAACATTTTAACCAAACTGTTTACGCTGTACAATATAAACAATATGTTCAATGAACAATGTTCATGTCCGATGAAAATTTATTGTTGTTTGAACATAAATTTTTAGTTAAGCTATATATTTTTTAAAATAAATACTGTTTTTTGCGGACGATCAGGCTATTCAGTCGGACTCAGAAAACAAATTGCAGGAGGGTATACATTTGTTAAATTGCATCCGCAAAGACTCTGTATAGCAAATATCCACACTTAAGACCAAGGTGATGGCTTTTCGTGGAACTGATCCCGTACGGGCAAAAATTGTTATAGATGCTACTGTCCTGGAACGAGTTAGCATTTTTAAATACCTGGGCTGCAGTGTGTCTTATAATGCAAGAAACGACGTTGTGAATAAATTGCATAAGTTCAACCTTATGTGCGGGACCATTAGGCGAACCCTTACGTCAGCAAGTAAAGGAACACGCTTAAATTCTACAAGGTGATAGCCCTTCCCACACTTTCTTTATGGGTCTGAGAATTGGATGAAAAGGCTAGGCTACTTGCAGTCAAGCGGCTGAAATGAGATTTCTCAGACACGTATAATCTCCATGATCATAAACGGAACACAGAAAAACGACAGGAACTGAATATTATGAGTATACTCAAGAGGATTGCTCAGTATCGGCTGAATTGGTGGGACATATTTGCCGAATGGATGATTGCCGCATATCCAAACAACTCTGGAACAATAAGCCGAGGGGAAGGAGATGTGTGGGACGTCCGAGGAAGCGCTGAAGTGACTAGCTCTAACCTTTGGCTATTTGAGACTGGAAGAAACCATCCTTGGTCTAATCCTTGAACATGATGAGGATGATGATGAATACTTTTTTAATTAGAGGAAGATGTTATAAAGTGTAACCAGTGTTGCAATTATTCGTCTTCTGCCGAATGCAACAATCCGCGTATTGTACCTTCCCCGACGCCCTGACGTCACGCCCTCCCCTTTTACCAACCCTATCGCTTGCTTTGTAAAATCTCGTCAGTCTCCCATCAAACGCTGTGAGCTGAGCGGGCCGTCGCCGGACTTTCGTCAAGTTTGGGAGCCTTAATAACCAAGGTAACTATGATTGTTTTTGAGCTATCGTAAATCAATGCTAGTGGCTAATAATTTGGTGTATTACGTTTGTAACAAAAAAGAAAACTTGTAATAGATGTAACAAGATTGTTATCCGTAACCAACCAAGATGTATCTTGTCTGTAATGGTCAGCCTCGCCTAAATTTAAATTTCAGTCAGTCAACTTGATGAAAAGACCTAAGATATGTAAGGTTGAGTGTCAGTACTCGTTATATATGTAATTAATAGTCATAGCCTTGTAATACTATTTTGTAATATTGTAAATTGTAACACGCACTGTATGAATGCATGCGTGCGTGTTAATCGAACGATGTGGGTATAAAGTGTACTAAAACATGAGAAAACTTTCAGCTCGAAACTTGGTTCAATGTTCCGGACCGAAGACACGAGAACCCGAAATTCGTACAGTTTTACACGATCTTCCAACACAGACATAGCAGTGGTTCAAACCAGGTACTGAGGAACACGCAGCCGTAGCGACCAGATACAGCAGGTTGCAAAACGACTTATCTGGATTGCCAAGTAACATTTTTACCTTTAACAACTTACGGTGGC
This sequence comes from Magicicada septendecula, assembly GCA_034769895.1. Lineage (NCBI taxonomy): Eukaryota > Metazoa > Arthropoda > Insecta > Hemiptera > Cicadidae > Magicicada > Magicicada septendecula. The sequence goes on from JAWRYS010001774.1 coordinate 87,028, forward strand.
AAGTGCTGCATAATCACGAAGCAAAAACGAGACAAACTAGTTACTTACAAGTGTCTGAAACAATTTTATAAACCTTTTCGATAGATAACAGTGTCAGAAATTTTAAGTAGATCATAGCGAGTACGCTGAACACATCTTGTAAACTACCATTCATTTATGCGACACCCACATATTTAGCATTTAACATTTTTTATATTCAGTTTTTCAAAAAAAGTTAGCTCAGTACTGACCGTTGCTGACTGGCACATAATTAGATAAATTTCGAGACTCGTACTGTTTTTTAAATAAACGGGTCGCAACCGACTCTGCTCACAGATTGACGCATTCAACAATTTCTTTTACTTACACCTCCTCCCTTCACAGAATTATATTAATTATAGAAATACTTGAGAGGTAAGTCACAACACAGAAAAAGTGCCTTAAGCATTTTTATGTACTTAGATATTAAATTATGTTATTTGTGTGTAAGCTGAACACTTCCGGGGCCTAGCAGCGGGAAGTGCTACAGCAGAAGTGGTAGCCGGAGCGTGATTATTTTGGGTTTTCCTTGGTCCATGGGTTACAGGTTACTAGGTATTTAATTCAATTTAATGGGTTATAAGCCATAGTTATTAAGAGTAATTTTGTTGATGTTGTGTGTGTTGAAATTTTGTATTGTTTGTATTGCACGGTATTGGTCGCGTGAAGTTTTGTATAGAATTTTATATTGTATAGGGTTATGTATTTTAAATGTTATATGCGTAGTTAACAATTTTGTCACGAGTGGGTTTTTGCTGCAAGTTGTCGTAAAATCAGATTGTTCAAATTATTCGCTCGCGAGTACAAAGCCGCTAGGTGAACTTTGTCTGGCAGATAAGGCTGCCAGGCGAAACTGTTCCTCTTATCTGCATTCCACAGCTGCCCCCTTATCTTATCGTTGCACATTCTATGTTTTGATTTTGCTATCGGTCGTAATATGGCCTTACTCAGAGACATTGATCAGCTGCGAAAGTACGATTTATTATTTGAACTAAGGGCTCGTGGTGTCGTAAAAAACGGGACGGTAGGGGAACTGCGGAAATGCCTACGTAATATAATGCATGAAGGTAAGACCCCCGACACTAAATACCTCGAGGGGTTTGGTCATTTCGAACGAGTGCAGAGAATGCGACTTGATATCGGATATTTTGGATGTCGACCTTGCAAACATCGGCGAGTCCCAGTGCCGAACCGACCATCAACGGCTTACAGCCAGGTGTCGGGCTTTTGAGGGCCGGTTAAAGTTGTTAGAGTCTTGGGCGGAATCGTCGGGGGACGTAAACTCCCGGAAACATATACTCTCTATAGGGGAAAAGGTTAAGAGGGTTTTGGCGGACAGCGAGACTTGCCCCGACGCGGAAAACGAGGTGAGCCCGCAAGGGTCAGCCCCGCCGGGTGGCAGTCGTTATGACGCTGGACCGCTTATTCAATTTGAAGATAAGGCGGCCCCATTAGGGAGCGCCGTTCACGGACTCGAGCGGAACCCTTTCGTGAGCGAAGCAAACACCTACCTTCGCGGTTGCCTACCAGTTGTTGTTACAGCAAGTTGCCTCACCCCGCCGAAAAAATAGTTCGCGGTCTCCCTAAAGCAGACGGTTTCTGTGTGGAAACTCTGCTAGAGTTTTTTAAAATAGCTAAGAGACTGAAAAGGTGCTTTCCGGTTTCGGAGGCCGGGTTTCTGGCATTGCTTATGCCTTATCGTAACGGGGCTTTGGGCGATCGACTTGCCAAGTACCTGGCTGCCGATGACTTTGACCATTTTCACCGGGAAGCCCTGGAATATTTCATTCCCGATCGGTTGTTTTCGCCCTTAAAGCGGAAGCTGTTTTTAAGAGCCCAAGAGCGCGGAGAACCTTTGTCGACTTATATCTCCGAAATAAAAGAGGCGGCCCAGGTGCTGCGACTACCTGTGACTGAGAGGGAAGTAGTTTTTAATGATAGAACCGTGAAAGGTCTGATTGATTCCGGGTCGGTACGTACAATTATGTCGCGTCGGCTGTTCGAGAGCATTGGAGACACCCGAAGCGTTTTGAAGTGGACTAACAGTGCCGTAGTATGCAGGAGTGCCTGCAACGGCAATTTGAAGATCAATTTGGAAGCCTTGTGCCGGGTCAAAATCGACGCGTTTACCTGGAATTTCCCTATATTGGTCGCCGACGGCCTGTCTTGCGATCTCATACTCGGCGCGGATTTCATCCATCATACCCGTTTGGTGCTGGATATTCACCAGGGCGTAATATATTTTAAATTTCGCCCGAAGAATCTTATTTCTCTGTGCGACCGCCACAACAATTCGGAAGGCTGTCACTCTAACCTTTTAGTAAAAGAGTCCTTTGATGTCGGGCACCTCGATCGTGAGAAGGCCGACGAAGTACTTCAGGTATGTCGCCGTCATAAAAACGTTTTGACCGGGGAGCTGGGCCGGACGGACAGGTTGACGTACGATATAACCTTGCTGGATAACCGGCCGGTCAAGGCCCATCCCTACCAGCTCGCCCCTCCCAAAATGAAAGCTATGCGTGAGATTACGGACCAGTTGGTTAAAGAGGGCGTGATCAGGCCGAGCGTATCCTCTTATGCGAGTCCTGCGTTTTTGGTCTGCCGGCCGGATAAAAACCCAGGTTGGTCATCGATTATCGTAAGCTGAATAAAAAGATTGAAATTGAAGCGCAGCCGCTACCGAACATCCATACCTGCTTCCAGTGGTTTTCCGGCGCGAGGTATTTCTGCGTCTTGGACCTCTCTAACGCGTATTTCCAGATCCCACTCTCCGAAAGATGGATGCCCATTACGGCTTTCGTCGTTCCATACGGGTTGTATGAGTTTTGTCGGGTCCCCTTTGGGTTCAGTACCGGCGCGCAGGTGCTTACGAGGTTGTTGGACACGGTCTTGTCTGATATAAAGTACAGGTTCGTGTTCAACTATCTTGATGACATTATTATATATTCCAAATCGTGGGAGACCCACGTCCACCATGTGGACGAAGTGCTCACGAGGCTAGGGAAGCCAAGCTCACGGTTAACCCCGAGAAGGTACGTTTTGGAGTCAAGCAGATAAGCTTTTTGGGACACCTTGTGTCCGAGCAGGGCGTCTGCGTGGATCTGGATCGGACCCGCGCCATTCGGGAGTTCCCGCGTCCCAAGGACGCCAAGGGCGTAGCTCGTTTCATCGGGATGGTGAATTATTTCTCCAAGTTCATCCCTAAATTTTCGGAAATCGCGGCACCTTTGAACCGGTTGAGAAGAAAAGGCGAAAAGTTCCTTTGGGGAACCGAACATCAGGACGCCTTTGTGGGCTTAAAAGAAGCCGTTACCCAGCCCCCCGTCCTGCGCATGGCAGACTTTGACAAGACATTTATCCTCCAAACCGACGCAAGCTCTTGTGCCCTCGGCGCCGTGCTGTTACAGGAGATCGAGGGGGTGCGTCAGCCTATCGCGTACGCCTCCCGCGTGCTTACTCCACAAGAAAGGAGAGCGTCGTCCGCTTACGAGTCCGAATGTTTAGCGGTTATATTTGGGGTGGAGAAGTTCCGGCAGTACTTGGAGCACCGAGAGTTCGTATTGGAGACTGATAATCAGGCGCTCTCGTGGCTGCTTTCACATCCGCGCCAGTTAGGCAAGTTAGGGCGCTGGATCGCCAGACTCACTTCTCTGAAGTTCGAGGTGCGCCACATCAGGGGCACGCGGAATCCCGTAGCCGACGCCTTGTCTGGAATGTTTAACGTGGAAGGCGATGAGGATACGCCGACACTGTGTGCTGGCGTCCTATCCAACTTTCCTTTATGTTTTTCCGACCTGCATCAGCTGCAGCGCGAGGATGACGATGTAGCAAAAATAATAGAGGACGTTGACTCAGGATCGAGCAAGGACAAATACTGTCTGTCGAAGGGGGTTTTATGTACGACAGATAGAACGGGTAAGCCTCAAACGGTTTATTTACCGAAGGCGTTAAGGGACATGGTCTTTAAGTATTTCCATAACTCCCTCATGAGAGGGCATTTGGGTTTTTTTAAAACGAAAAGTAAAATCTGCAACCAGTTCTTCTGGCCCGGTTGTCATAGGGATGTGAAGCGAATGGTTCAGCGTTGCGACGTATGCCAAATGAGTAAGCCCGCTCGAAACACAAAAATAGGTTTTCTGTCATCCTCAGTGCCGAACAGACCTATGGAAAAAATTCATATTGATTACGTCGGCAAATTGCCCCGGAGTAAAAAGTGAAATCGATTTATCCTGGTAGCTGTGGACTCGTTTTCGAAGTTTTGTTGGTTGTGTCCTGTGCGCGATTCCACTTCGGCGGCTACCGTGCAGGCGTTGAACACGTATGTTTTTCAGAATTTTGGCTTTCCTAAATACTGTATATAATCTCGGATAACGCTACCTGTTTCAGCTCTCATGTGTTTCGCAATTTTTGTTTTTCCCACGGCATTAGACACAGTACCTTATCCCCTTATCACCCTCAACCCTCTCTGGCGGAACGCTGCAATCGCAACCTGAAAGCTTCCCTTATAGCTTTACATTCGGGGAAGCAGTCCTCTTGGGATGAGTCCCTGCCCTGGCTGCAAATAGCTTTTAACTCTGCAAAGCATGAATCCACTGGAAGAAGCCCGTTTGAGGTAATGTTTAAATTCGCTCCGTCCACTCCCCTGACCTGCGCGTGGGATATTCAGAGCCTTTTGCCCGAGGCAGCGGAAGATACTCAGGTAGCGTGGCAGTCGGTGAAGTCCCACTTAATGAAAGCTCACCGCCGTGCTACTAACGCGTACAATAAGGATCGTCAGGCTTGTCATTTTAAAATAGGCGATTTGGTGTGGTGTAAGACCCATCCTCTTAGTTCGGTAGCGAACAAACTTACAGCTAAAATGATGCCCCGATGGTCGGGTCCCTTCCGTATTATCGATTTCCTAACTCCGGTGACCGTGAATTTGGGACACCCGGAGACCTTGTCTCACGTAAAAAAAGGTCATGTTAGTTCCTTGAAACCCGCGTTTCATGAAGATGGCTGCCATGCCCCGGACGCCGCCGTGTCGGCATAGTAAGTATTTTTCCTTGCGCATTTAGAAACTAAATTGCCATACCGCCTTCACTCCCCTTGCTGGGTGAGCGACCGAAGACTGATCACCTCCTTATCGTCCGCTTCCGGTGTCGAAGCGTTGTTGTGTACAGGCGGCGTTTCTAAGGAGATTGAAGGCGTCTCTCGAAATTGTCCTTAGTTAGCGGCAAACGCCGTATAGAGTAATTGGAATGATCCAAGTTGGTGTATGTAATGTGTAGGGTTTATCGAAGTCGATTTCATTTGATAGCGTCCCGAATTTTTCCCGCGCGCGGGAGACCTTTTGCCGAGACTCTAATCCACGGGATGTTGGTTTAGGGGATACCCATTTATGAAGTGCTTGTCTGAGATACTTCCGATTAACAATTGTTTATGCCTTGTTGTTGTTGTGTTTATTGTTGTCGTTTAGTATTTTTTGGAGTATGTGTTGGCTTGTATTATTGTTGTTAACGTGATAGTGTTAAGGGGTTATATTTCCTCGTTGGTCACGGAGTTATTGGACGGTTCATGTCCTTATGGGAGTGTTGATTGTTAATTTGATTGCGGGGGATATCTTAATTTTACGAGAAACCTTGCGTGGTCTCTTTTGGGTGCTGTTGACGAGTTAAACCTTGGACAACCGCCGTCACTGCACTCGACGGTTGCCTTTCGGGGGGGGGGGAGTCTGTTGCAATTATTCGTCTTCTGCCGAATGCAACAATCCGCGTATTGTACCTTCCCCGACGCCCTGACGTCACGCCCTTCCCTTTTACCAACCCTATCGCTTGCTTTGTAAAATCTCGTCAGTCTCCCATCAAACGCTGTGAGCTGAGCGGCCCGTCGCCGGACTTTCGTCAAGTTTGGGAGCCTTAATAACCAAGGTAACTATGATTGTTTTTGAGCTATCGTAAATCAATGCTATTGGCTAATAATTTGGTGTATTACGTTTGTAACAAAAAAGAAAACTTTTAATAGATGTAAAAATATTGTTATCCGTAACCAACCAAGATGTATCTTGTCTGTAATGGTCAGCCTCGCCTAAATTTAAATTTCAGTCAGTCAACTTGATGGAAAGACCTAAGATATGTAAGGTTGAGTGTCAGTACTCGTTATATATGCAATTTAAAGTCACAGCCTTGTAATGCTGTTTTGTAATATTGTAAATTGTAACACGCACTGTATGAATGCATGCGTGCATGTTAATCGAACGATGTGGGTATAAAGTGTACTAAAACATGTGAAAACTTTCAGCTCGAAACTTGGTTCAACGTTCCGGACCGAAGACACGAGAACCCGAAATTCGTACAGTTTTACACGATCTTCCAACACAGACATAGCAGTGGTTCAAACCAGGTACTGAGGAACACGCAGCCGTAGCGACCAGATACAGCAGGTTGCAAAACGACTTATCTGGATTGCCAAGTAACATTTTTACCTTTAACAACTTACGGTGGCAAGTGTTACATAATCACGAAGCAAAAACGAGACAAACTAGTTACTTACAAGTGTCTGAAACAATTTTATAAAACTTTTCGATAGTTAACAGTGTCAGAAATTTTAAGTAGATCACAGCGATTACGCTGAACACATCTTGTAAACTAGCATTGATTTATGCGACACCCACATATTTAGCATTTAACATTTTTTATATTCAGTTTTTCAAAAAAAAATTAGCTCAGTACTGACCGTTGCTGACTGGCACATAATTAGATAAATTTTGAGGCTCTTAATGTTTTTAAATAAACGGGTCGCAACCGACTCTGCTCACAGATTGACGCATTCAACAATTTCTTTTACTTACACCTCCTCCCTTCACAGAATTATATTAATTATAGAAATACTTGAGAGGTAAGTCACAACACAGAAAAAGTGCCTTAAGCATTTTGATGTACTTAGATATTAAATTATGTTATTTGTGTGTATGCTGAACACTTCCGGGGCCTATCAGCGGGAAGTGCTACACCAGGCAGATATAAAGTGTCTTCTTGGGTAGCACCCGTTGAAAACCACTGGGCTAAACGTTTCGGCCACCAACCGTAGGCCTTCTTTAGTAGAAAAATGTTCATAAAACGTTGAACACGAGGGGTGAGAGCCGAACGTACCCCTAACCGGTGTAAAAAGCTATCTGTAGAAACAACCCGAATATAAATTCTTTTACCAATACGTGACAGTCTACTCGTAAGTGACGTTGCAGTGTTTTTAGTGTGTACTTAAGATCAGAAAAGGTTTCATAACATAATGGATAGAATAATGAAAGACGAATATGATTAATGAACAAAAAACCAAAGTTGTCGTCTTCACTCAAAATGTAGAGAACCAAAACAGAATAATTCTTGGAAATAACTTGGTCCAGGCAGTTAAAAAATACAGTTACCTGGGAAGCAATATTACAAATGGTGGGTCAAACTGTTAGGAAATTAAAAGTATAACTAATCAAGCTAAAATGGTTTAAAAGAAAAACACTTTACTTCAAACAACATTAGTTTGTTGCAATTGATATGTGCGGAGTGTTTTTGTCTGCACGCGAGTGAACAAAGGGCAAAGAAGAAGCAGAGAAGGAAAGACTCCAAATATTTGTAACCTGCTGCAAACCACAGGTGTGTCACAGGAAGAGATGGCTAGAGGTACTCTGACACTGGCAGCACCTTGCTTTGAGAGGATGAGGGGGGTGTTTTAGTGCCAAACGTGAAGATAATATAAACGACCAGAGACGAGCAGCGTGTGACGCTAAAGATGGCGGGAAGCGTCATGATGGCGTCAGGGGATCGGCGTGGGACAGGATTTGTATGTTTTGTATTAGGTATTTATATTTTGCGGGAAGTAGTTATTTTATTTTATTATTTCGTAGTAGGAGTAGATGATGTTTGTGGACGGAGCAGAAGAGTTGTGTACAGTTTAGTTTGTTTTACTTTATTCTGTGTGTCAATGCAAATTTAGCTCACTGGTCGGGTCCGAAGACCCTCTTGATGCGGGTTCTTCTTCGTCGATTTCTGGGTGAAGGCTCATCCGCAAGAGCCAGGAGGCAGTTGATGAAAAGTGGGGACGCCGTTGTGGCGTATTTCCAGCGTATTTTGTGGAGAAAGGTGTCTAGGTCAGGGAAGCTGTGTCGGAAGTTTTGGTGCGTAGACGACGGCGGTGTATTAAGCCGTAAAGCTCGACGTTCTGTGATCCTGTAGGGTTCGAGTTTAGCTGGGTCAGCTGTCAGCAGGATCGGGTTTGCATATGTCATGATAGGTCTAATACATGTCGTGTAGAACCCGCTTATGAGTCTACTGGAGCAGCGGTCGTTTCTGCTAACGATGCGCAGCGATCGGAGATGATGGTGATGGGGATGCAACAGTAGAATTATCAAGACAAGCTGGGGAGGGAATATAACTAATAAGGATGTCATTAGATGAGCTCAAGAGGACAGACACTTCATAGGAAACTTAAAATGTACCAGAGACAAGTTAATAGAGCATGTACTCAGAGGGAGTGGGCTAGTGAAAAGAACAGATGAAGGTAAAATATAATAGACGACTAATAGAGAAAGACACGGTATAAAGTACACGTCGGATCATGGACGGTATGAACTGCACATGATATTGCAAAGTGAAATAGAAAGCAATTAATTTATAGGACAGCTTCTTGCCGCCAGAGAGATATTTCCCAATGTAGTGCGGAGTCATATGTGACTAGTAACATCGGTATAGAAAGAGAAATTATTAGGAAAGGGTACGTCTTGCTGTTTTTTCATCGTCTTTCAACTTCCGAGTGCCCACACGAAAGTCAGATCATATCGTTGCGACGGTCTCCTTGATCGTCGTATGGTGCAGTGGAAAACAAAATACAAGACACTAATTAAGTCACTAATCACCAGCTTTAATTATTACAATTAAACAGTTTATAATCAACAAGATAGTCTCCTACAACAAATTAAATAAAAATTGTTCACACGCTATAATAAAGTTAATTAATAGTCTCGCACAATTATAAAGCACAGGACACTTCACCACAATACTTCGACCCGCACTGGAACAAATCGCCACTTAAACTGGACTGACCGCCGCTGAATCCCTATATTTATACCCCGCTGATATTCCAGAATAATCCATAATACGCGTCAACTCTACACTAGAACGTAATTGCTTGCGGCGTTGACACAGTGCGTGCGGCCGGCAAAGTCTCGTTAACGCATGTTGAGAGTCACGTACGCACACAACATTACAGCCGGGTTCCACCGGAATAGCCGAGAAACACGTTGGATGTTCTGTAGTGGCGTACTACTTTCTCCGCATTACGTAACAATATGTTGCTGGCGACGGGACTCGAACTCAATACGCGTCACGTAACGCGACAATAGTGTATCGATTACGCCACGGCTAAGAAGTGGACCTTTACCCGCAGTATATTTTCGATGTTTTTCATATGGGATTGTATCGATACTAATTTTGAATTGTCGTATTTCTTAATGTAAACAGAAAATACGTGTTGATTTCATTATGTGGTTAGATAACAAGGTTTTATGTTTTTAGTTTATTATTGAAATAAATAAAAGCTATTTCTAGGAAAAAACATGAACGTTTAATGTGTACATACAATCCTTATAACAGAGTAACACTTAAAATATAGAACCTAAGTTGACAAATGACCAAAACTGTAACAGCAAATGTAAACTGAAAAATACAAATATTTGGAAACAAACACTATCTATTAAGAAATTACAACATACGCTCTGGAGATTGTACATAATGGACGTTAGTCACCAAACGAGTACTTGCTGCAAAACGAATATTACCGAAAAAACGAGTTCTGCCACAAAAATGTCACGTGTATAGTAATAGGAAAGGGGTGGCCTATTTCGAGTTGTTTTTTTGTGGTTTTAGCAAAAACAAAAATAGTTTTGCATTACACGCGTATTGGTTTCCATGAGTAATTTCAATTGTTCATGTTAACGTTTTCAATAATAACAAAACGTTTGGTGTCACAGGCACGCGCCTGTGATGTATTACTGCTTCAAATATTTTCCATTAAAAGAACAAAAAATAAACAATTACAATGGCTAGCCAACTATTTTGAAACAAATGAAATTAAAATTTGAATAAATCACCTACATAAAATTGTGTGCGATATTCACTACATATCGAATCCAAAAAATAGCATATTCGAAATATCGAAATGACTGCGATACACATAGAGGTATAATACCTTAATTTTGTGTATCACGTGGTAGTATTATATTTACGCACCGTCAGTCGTGCCGACTACGTCATCGCTATTACATAAATGTAAGACACAGTGACGTAGGACACAGGTGCAAACTGATAGTGTGCAGCAGACCCACGGCAAGTGTTGTGATAAATCTTATAACCTAAAATGTAAGCAGGCTTTCACACCTTTGCGTACGAAACAAAATTAGAGGTGTTTAGTTTGCAAAGGTAAACTAAAAGTATAGCAGTCCTAAATCACAAGGACCGCAAAAGTTGAGTTATCAAAATTGTCTTCAGTAGTTCGTAATTTTTTTAGTTTGCTGATTTCAAATGTGATCTGTGTTTCTCTGTTACGTAAGGTTCATTTACAATCATCTTTTACGTAATTAAAAATCCTCAAAAATGCATATTTGTATTAAATAAGTGTATATATTTATTGGATTGTAAAACTAAATTTATACGAATTCATTACTGAAGCTTATAGAAAGCATTTAAAATTTATTAAAACTCATTATAAATTGTAATGTTACATTTTATTTTTTACTACCATGTTCCGTAAGGAAATGGAAATATGGTGATCGCGAAAACAATCGTGTTAGAGATAAAGACTGATTCTGATTGTACTACCCTCAAAACGTGAAGAAAAGTCATTTTCCGAAAAGTGTGTGTATGTGTGTGTGTGTGTGTGTGTGTGTGTGTGTGTGTGTGTGTGTGTGTGATAGAGAGGGAGAGAGAGAGAGAGAAAGAGAGAGAGAGACATAACTGCCGCAAATTCAAACAGATTCAAATAATATTTTGCATATATGATGTGTCCGAGTTGTAGAGGCCTCAAGGCCTATTGTTTTTCGTGACGATCGGGTAAGGGGGAGATGTAGTTTACCTGAAACTTTTTACGTTTTAACAAGAGTCGAGTACTCAATTTTGATAATAAATGTTTCCTGAAAAGAGGTCATAATAATCCACTGTAGGAAGGTAGGTGAAATATCTATAAGAGAAAAGGGTAGTTGAAGCTAGAGGGGGTATTTTTCTATAAATGATAGTATGAGTGGGAGGGGTTAATGTTTTTATATGTGTACTACGTTTTCGGTAAACAAAAGAGTAATTTAGATTGGAAATATTTCATTTCAGTTTGTCAAGCCTGTCAAATTTTTACTTATATTTAATTGATTTTAAATATAAATCTTAGAACATGGAAGTTCTAATAGAATTAGAAAATTAACATGATGTTTTACTAATAGAATTATTTACAAAATTAAATTTGTACGAATTCACTACTAAAGCTTGTCGAAAGCACTGAAAATTCATTAAAATTTATTATAAATTTTTATAGCATACTTTCTTTCTTTATTAGCTTTCTTAGTCCTTTTACTTTTGTGAACATTCAGCCGATTCGCTCTTATTAAGCACCCAGCAGTAGGAGTCTACAATCATATAGATATAAAATCTCCGTTAATATGTTTTTCTGTTTCCATGATATCTTGGTGAAATTTTTTACCCTGCTCTTCTCTACCTGCACTATGATTGAAAAGTAATGGAGGTGTGAATTAAAAAAAAGAATTCAACAAGTATTTTAGTCCGCTATTTATAATTTTTAACATTACAGATTTTTTAAAATGACACTTGTAAGCCCATTTTTGAAGCACAGTTTTCTAATAATTGTACTTTGTCTTTGCTTCTTCTAGATTTTGTGCTTAAAAAAACCAGATAATATTCACATGTTAAATGGTGAATTACTACTAAATATCACTATTAGTAATAGAGTGAGCCTCTGTAGAAGCCTTTTAAAGGAGAAAACCGGTTCAGGCTGTAAGGTAAAACTTTATGCTTTTACTTATAAAAAACCTAGTGTTCCGAGTCGTTAATGTAATAGTGATATTTAGTTAAGTAACGGACACGTCATGGACAACGAATTCCGTGAATTATTAATTTATTCATTGTTGCGTCAAGATAGATTGAGTCTTACTATTACAGCTTTTTCCAGTTAAGGCACAGTTAACTGGAGATATGTGATCTCCTTGTCGAATATCGAATAGAAAGTCCTTTGTACAGAAAGGCTCCGAGAGATTTCCTGACAATTTCACCTTGGAGTATTTATCAGTTAGTGTTACCCTGATCAGCGTTAGTGTTAACTTTTGTCATTTTATCATCACCTAAATTTCATATTGGGATTAAGATAAATAGTGAGACTATTTTGAATAATTTATTATATGCATATGATCAGCTCATCATGCAAGAAAGAGAAGATAGTTTACAGAAAGCCATTCACAAACTGAGCCATAACATTGCTTAGTATAATTTAAATATATCAATTAATAAAACTAAAATTATGGCTTTCAAAGGCAAACATCCCAAAAATTACGATCAATCGTAAAGCGCTAGAGCAAACATCTCACTTTCAATAACCAAGATGTGACATTACATATCAATTTGGCGTGGACATCGAAAAAAAGATAAACAGATTTCAGATCATTTGTGGCATTACAAAAACAACTTTAGGGAGAAAAACAAGGAAGAAAACCCAAATGGAATTCTATTAAGTTGTGGCACTCCCTACTCTTTTACACGGTTCTATTAAGTTATGGCACTCCCTACTCTTGTACACGGTTCCAAAACATGTGCATTATCTATAAAAGATACAAGTCATATACAAGTTGCAGAGATGAATTTCTTGAGATAAGTTGAAACGCCCCTGGGGGGTGGGCGTTACTTAATTCTTTAAAAACTAGACACTTGGCCTAGATGGAAGAAAAAAAATGTGCTGAGCCCATAGTGACAGTACTTACAATAAAACACTTGTGTAACAGTAACAACATTTTTATTAGTGCTCATGTTACTTTCAAGTTATGTTCATTTTACAGACACTAAAAATTTGCAAGTAATAATAATAACATCTAACAATATGATCAACGACTGAAGATACTAAAATTGTATAACAAGTAGATACACGTTATGTTCCTTTTATAAACATTAAATATTTTCATGTTATAGTCTCCAAGTTATTTTCAACTTATAGTTTTAAAGTTATTTTCCAATTATTTTCATTTCATGGACACTAGAATTTTTCAACTTTTACCAATGACATCTAATAATATGATTAACAATGAAATTACTAAAACTGTATAACATACACACACAAGTTATGTTCATCTTATAGACACTTGAAATTTTCAAGTTGTACTACTAACATTTAACTATATAATCAACCAATGAAATTACTAAAGCTGTATAATAAGCAGACACGAGTTATGTTCATTTTATAGAGATTTAAAAAATTTTAAGTTATGGTTTTAAATCCATTTTCAAATTATTTTCATTTCATAAACACTAAAATTTTTAAGTTCTAATAATAACATGTAACCCCACGATTAACAAATTAATTACTAAAACTGTACAATAAGCTGATCCCCCTCACAGTAATCACATCATGCACAATATTCTGCATAGGACATGTTACGGCCAATCTTAACTCTTAGATGTAAGAGTCTAGTGTTTCTAACTGAGTCTTTCGTTTGTTGCGTTACAACCAGTGGAATGCTGCGTGTGTGTGTGTGTGTGTGTGGTTAATAAAAAGGAATTCTCCCACCTGCTCTTAGAAGACACATATGCTCGAAGTTTCTGCTATGTAACCCTGGATGAGAATGACTGTGATGAAGGAAAGGGCGATATTCTCCGGGTCGTGTACTTTCTTTTCAGAGCGGTTCCGTTGGGTGTTGGTGGGCTCTAGGTAGGTCTGACGGCGGCGAGGAAATTGTTGTTCTGCTCAGCGGATGAGGATAGATGGAATGTCCCCATCCTGGCCACACCTTACCTCCCGACTTATGCGGGGACCCTGGAAAAATTCCATTTGTAAATTGCAGTCAAAAAAGAACACCCTAATCCCAAATCTTTCTCGCCCCGTAAACCCAGATCACACACCCACACTGTTAGAGTCTCATTTCGGCTACTGTTTGTCATTAGTAACAGCAAGGCTCACATTTTCAAATTATTAAAACTAACTATTAATGAACTATTAAATTTCAGCTTATATCACAATTCATTTGCCTTTAGATTCACATTTAATTACAGCCACGTGATTATCTGATTTATTTAATTACATTTAATTAGACGGCCACGTGTTCTCGACCACACCAGAAGCAACATGACGAGTTTAGTCACTCACACACTGTTATAAACGTAATACACACAAAAACCCCTTATTAAATTAACATTAATAACATTAATACATCAATATTTTGGCTCACCTGAAGCACTTTATAAAAATTACGAAGTCCTTGTAAAGATCTCTACAAATGCTAGCCGTCAAACGAACCACCCCGTCGGAGTGTTGAAAATGAAAAGGCAGCCTGCCAAGCAAGAGTGCAGAAAAGGCTTGCAGAGAATTCTGAACGGTAACAAACAGCTGATAGATCGCAGCCGTCCTGATTACGCTGCCGCGTGCCGTAACGGTATATCAGTCAAGACCGATATACGAGGTGTGTTCAAAAAAAGACCGAACTATTTGTGTAGCACGTCAACTACCGCATAGAGCGAGCTGCAGAATTAAGTGCTGCTAGCGACAGGTTTTGACGCCTGAATGCCGTTTTCTCTCTTCCGTCACGATCTTCAGTCTTCGAGCTACACGCGCTGTAGTGGGCACGGGCACACACCGTCCGGCGGATTTATAACGAAGTGAGAATGAAGATCTTAACACAACGTGTGTGTATAAAATTTTGCTGCTGACTTCGTAAAATCTTTACAGAGCTATTTCCATTGTCTTCCAAAGTTTTCATTACCATTTGCGTTGGTACGCAGTTGTTGACCGATTTCAAAACGGGTCTCTTTCTGATCGTCGTCAACGAACACAGTAAGAATTTTTCAGTGATACGATACATTTAAATTTTTCTATCAAAATTTAATTTTACGATCTTAAATGGATTCTGTCAGAAAGTATCGGCATTTAAACGATGATTTAGAATTACCACATCACGAGCTCTCTTCCCATGATCTTCGATATCGCTTTGATCTGCACCGACCATTGTTTTTCCCTCTTTAAAAATTCTTAAACTAATCGTCCGCCTCACGCAGGCTTCCGCGTATGGTTAATTGAAAACCAGAATGTCTCTGAAAAGTTTTAACCTAGTTTTGCTGCAAAATTTCATACGCACACGTTGTTCTCGCGGTCTTTCTTAATCGCTTTGTCACTAATCCGCCGGCCAGCGTGTGCACGTCCCCACTCAATGTGATATACCTCAAAGACTACTGCTAATAGCGGAACAAAATAAGTGGTAGTTTGTTGTCAAAAACTATCGCTAGGTGCGTGCAAAGTCGCGGCGCGTCGTTTGTGCGGATTGATGTGTTACACAAAAAGTTTGGTCTTTTTATGAACACACCTCGTATAGCGAAGCACTTCCCTTCCAAACTACGCAAACTTTGTCCAGATATTCAGCCAGCATTGTCGGCGCGAAATATGGCCGAAGAAATCAACTTTAAATTTTTGCCTCACCACAACGTAAAGGGATATACTCGAAACGATAGAGTTGGAAACGGTGTGATAAGACTTGATCAGAATTAAGGAATGTCAGCTGAGATGGATTGAACATATAGGTAGAATGAAAGCGAAATGGCTACCTCAACACGTTTTACGATATGCGACCAATGGTAAAAGAGATGTGGGAAAGTAGGGTAAAACTGACAGTTCTACCCCGGATGTGACGTCATATGGCGGGAAATTCAAAAATCTAGGTGGTGGGGGTAAAAATCTGGTAGTCGGCTTTCGGTCATGTTGTGGGCGGTGAGTATAAAGTGGGGTTATGTGTGCGTTGATTGGTGTATACGTCGTCGACGTTGCCGCTTCGTGCATGTGTTATAGTGTACGGGTTTGTATATGCAAGGAGTTTTTCCTTTCGGCCATGTTGTAAAATCGTCGTGCTGGTTAATCGCCGTAGTCGACTCTTGCGTGTGTTATAGTGTACGGGTTTTGTATATGAACGTCGCTGCGGTCGATGCGGTGTATCGTTGGCAAGGCGGCGTGTCCGTGTGTCGTGGCGAACTGTATCGCGAGCCCGTGTAGTGATCCGGTTCGCCGTTCGCCGTTCGCCGGCCGCCGTCCGGTTGATCTGCTGTCGGACGCCGTCCGCCGCCGACGGCGAATGGCGAACGGCGAACGGCGAACTGGTTCGTGAGGCTGCGTCGTGATCCGGTCGGTGCCGTTCGCCGTTCGCCGGCCGCCGTCGGCGGCCGGCGAGCGTCGAACGGGTCACGCGGTGATCCGGTTCGTCGTCGAGGATTGGTCTGTGTGTCGGATATTCTGATTGATATGTAATTTTCTATAGGTAAGTAAATATATACAGATTGTAAAAATACGTTCGCACCAACCTGTTGGTCTAGCGCTCGCTATAGCGGGCCCTACGTTTGTTGTTGTAAGAAACACACATGAATAATAGGGACAAGTGGCAGTTGGCTTCCGCTGAGATTTATTGTGGAACGCACACGCACACACACACACGCATCATGCATGGAAAAGGAAAGTTGAAAATAAACACTTAAGCAATTACAGATACACAATTGAAAACTTAAATTTAAAAATAAAAAAATTATTATCATTTGTATTATTGTGACGGGGTATGTAATAAGTGTCTGTTCGGAGTTGACAATTATTTTGTATAAAAAAGTAATGTGTCTGTTCGGAGTTGACAATTATTTTGTATAAAAAAAGAATTTAAATATATATTGTGGTAGTAAGGACGTCTGGGCGTTAGCTGATATTCGGTAGTGGTCGACCTTGTTCACGGGCGTGGTTAGGCAAACAAGTCTCTGAACATCTGTCTTCCTGAGTCGTTAACTTTTTTATTGTTCATGACTGCATATCTTCATTTCCTTAAGCGGGGTTCAGCGATGTATAAAAAGCCGACAGATTTGATCTGTTGAAGTACATACCATCGTTGGATTCTGCTTTGACATCATCGGTGAAAGACAGAATATCTCGTACAGGGTAAGTTGCTTTAAAATTATTCTTTAGTTTCTGTAATATATTACCATTATGCAATTATTTTAATATAAATTTGATTTTTTATTAATTGAATGTATCTAATAACGGTCGGTGCGCAACGACCGTTCAAGCTTGTAGATTGAGTGTTATACTGTTATTTAAAATATGATTAAATGTACTGTTAGTTCAAAGGATTTTTTTGAAATTAAATACAATGAAATGTTAAGATAATATCGTTTAATTTTATCAATAAGCACAATATATTACAAGTTAAAATATTTAAACACGCACACACACACACACACACACACACGCACTACAAGTTAAAATACATAATATGTAAACACGTGTACATTTTCAATTGTGTATAATTAAGAAATACATGTATGCATACTAATTACAAGTTAAAATACATAATATGTAAACACCTGTACATTGTCAATTTTGTACAATTAAGAAATATATGCAATCACACTATATTACAAGTTTATGATTGCATTCAAGTTAACATACATATTATGCACACACACACAATATATTATAAGTTAAAATATTTAAACACACACACACACACACACACAAGGAATTGAATTGACAATTGCATATAATTAAAATAAAAGAAATACGTGTATGCACACTACTTACAAGTTAAAATACATAATATGTAAACACGTGTACATTTTCAATTGTGTATAATTAAGAAATATATGTATGCATACTAATTACAAGTTAAAATACATAATATGTAAACACCTGTACATTGTCAATTTTGTACAATTAAAAAATATATGTAATCACACTATATTACAAGTTTATGATTGCATTCAAGTTAAAATACATATTATGCACACACATACACACACACACACACACACACACATTGAATTGTAATTAAAACAAATGAATTACATGTAAGCGCTATATATATTACAAATTTAATAATGTGTACATTATGACATACAAATATACTTGTTACTTCATAAGATGTCCATCCAGTATTACATTAAAATGTCCACCACGTAGGCCCTGTTTTTTTCTCCACGGTAAACGAGATATAGTGAGTTCGGTGCTAAATGTTTTAACTCATCGTCTTCCCAAACGCCTGCGTATCTCCTTGGAAGATAAACACGATATTTCAATTTATCGTCCGTATAGTCTTGGATAGTAGCGAGTACAGCATTTCCGTATTTACTGTCTACGTTTTGAAGTTGCACTATGGGATATTTTACACCCATTACTAGTTCTTTAATTTTCCTATATTGTATAGCACTAATGTCCGCGAACTTAGCAACGAATGAAGCCATTTCTAATGAAGAAGAATCACTATTCGCTTGCGTCTCTGTCAAGGTCTGAATTAAATAACGCTCGTTTGCGTCGTTATAAGTAGGGAGGCTGTTGAGGAGGGGGAAACCAGACAGCGTGAGGGAGGGGGAACCAGACAACGAGCAGTAAACTGTTATTATTAACCCTGTGAAACAGGATGAAGCCGCTTTCACACGTCATGTTCGGTGGGTGGGAGGAGGCAACCAGTCGGCAATTATTTTTTTATCTGTCTAGACAAGGTGTTGTAATCGACTCCTGCTGAGAGCGGAAGGGGGTAGGCGACCAGACGACGGCACTAATTTTTTATGCGTCTAGACAGGGTTATGTAATCTTATTCTGACATGAAGGCAGTAATTTTTATGCATGCGAAAGATGCCGCTATTTTTTTATACGTCTAGACAGAGTGATGTCATTGATTCCTGTTGAGCGCGGAAGGGGAAAGACGACCAGACGGCGGCACTAGTTTTTTATGCGTCTAGACAGGGTGTGAAGGCAGTAATTTTTATGCAAGCGACATGATGCTAAATAAAAACAAAAATGTTAATAATTTACCAGAAACCTACTGATAAGTCTAAAATCCGATATAACCCACTCGCGTAAAGCGTGCACTCTATTATTTGTACATATTTCTGGAAATAAACGGTGCGCGAAACATGCTGTTCCGTGCATCGGACGTAATTGTTCGAGTTTAGGACAACCGAAATCTTCTAAATTTATAATATTGTAATGCACGATACGCTTTTCCAGAAATCTTTTTTTCTGTAAACCTTTTACGAACACATAGTTAAAAGGAAACGTGTATTTTACTAATATCGGCACAAGATGTTCGTACGATGTCTCCCCGTCCCTCCACTCTAGTCCGTGATAATGCTCCGTTAACCATCGGTTCGTCCTCATGTGTTTGTGATTCGAAACGTTCGTGTCCACTGGTGGTGCAAATATCCAATGTCTGCTGGTAAATGCGGTGACATCCATAACGGCCAGTTCCTTGACGAGTTCGTTTCCGTTATCGTCCACGAAACAGTGAAAGTCAAGTATGACTGCTAGCTCGTCGACTGCCATCTTTTTTCGTTACAAACAATGTGTTCGGTGCTACAAGGAACGCTGCCGATCCGTCCGTCTCACGAAACAGACACGTTGTATGTTGTGAAACGTCCGTAAAGAATTTTTTCGGAACGTTTACTTTGTACCTTGTCTCCACGTCACGAATCAGTGCAACAAATTCTTGCGTCAAAACGTTGTATACAAAAAGATCTACAGGGTACAGTACTGCGTTCGTTAAGTCACTGCATCGTCTGTACTCGTACGAAGTCAACAGCTCCATGCGTTCGTTCTCGACACGTCCTTCCGAAACACTGAGGAAGTAGTGAGATATCGTTTATTTATAAGCACTTCCGTCACAGCAGCAGCATTGTTTTTTAAACTATTTTTACTGGTTTATTTCATGCATTAGACGAAACGTTCTTGCTTTTGTATTAACAGTCGGTAAGCGCGAGTATGAATTTGCTGTTCGTTTTCTGACTGCACGTTGTTTAGACGTTCTCAGTGCATGAAAACGAACTAGAAATACGCTCTCATATAAGCGGTGTATGTGGCTCTACATACGGGACACTGACTTAGAGTGATGGCGCAATTCACACATATGACAAAATGACGACAGGGAATAAGTACGACTTCAACAATGTGTGCCTAACAAACTTTGCACATCGTATCCCGATCCGGACCCCCTTCTTCTTCTTTTTTATTCTCTTTGATCGAGTCGGTGCTTTGTCCGTTCTCTGCTGCCACTGCTGCTGCTGCATCCGGTTCTTTTTTGTTATTCTCTTTGATCGAGTCGGTGCTTTGTCCGTTCTCTGCTGCCACTGCTGTTGCTGCTGCTCCTGCTGCTGCTTCCGGTTCGGTAATGATACCCAATGCCTTTAGGATGAATTTTTTATCTTTCACTAACATTACGTAAGAGCACACGGGGAAATGACGTGCGTGTTCCGTCCAAGCGTTTTCTCCTCGCTCCCATTTGTTTAAACCGCCTCCACAGCAAAAACATATCACTCTATCGTTGCATCCGTTGTAAAAGAAACCCGCTTCGGCTAGTTCTTTAGGCGTTATCGTCAACGATATCGGCCAATCTTTAAAACTCCTTAAACGGTCTTCAATGTTTCTGTAACGTGGATAAGGAGATATGATTTTTTTAATCAGTGCGATCTGCACTTCTTTGTCGTCCGGAGATACGGACTTGATCGTCATCGCTTCACCGCACTGTCTGAAATAGCGGTTTTCGTTGCGATCGTTATCGTCATCCTTGTGATCGTACGAAAGCATCGTGCACGTCCTCTCACGACTCGCGCTGATGAAACACTGAGCGAAGAATAGGAGGGGAGACGTTTCCCTCTCCTACCGTTCGGAAAGAGGGAGGTTACAGGTATTAAGAAAATAAAATACATGAAAATTGA
Organism: Magicicada septendecula; assembly: GCA_034769895.1. Classification (NCBI taxonomy): domain Eukaryota; kingdom Metazoa; phylum Arthropoda; class Insecta; order Hemiptera; family Cicadidae; genus Magicicada; species Magicicada septendecula. The sequence goes on from JAWRYS010001774.1 coordinate 108,003, forward strand.
TTACATCTTTTAATATAAAAAAAACACATACATGAAATACACACACACATAATATTGTAAAAAGCAACATAATATTTACAGCAAAAAAACAATTATAGAGTGAGTTTAATTGTGTCTGCGCACCGTGTTGGACAGCGGAGTGTAGACGTTGAGCGAATCGTGCAGTATCAAGCAGTAGGCCGCGGTCTGAGAGGGGAAATTGGTCGATGACTCGAATTCTAATCTGACGTCGACCGGTGACGACTTGAGCGACTCGTCCTGTCTGCTACAATCGAAGACGAATAGCGGTGCTTTCGCTATGACCTCGGTCGGTGCTAGAAGTACGTTGGGTTGAGTTCTATGATAGTACGATTTTTGAAATCTTGTATACATGTCGTACAGCAGAGCGTAACGCCCATTATCGATATCCAGGTTCAGGTTATCGTACGGGTAGTATTTGTCGTTCAGAAAGAGTCTTGCGTTGGTCACCTTGCAGTGATCGAATTCGTCCGCGTGTTTCTTCAGATCGTTCTTCCTAGCGGTCTGGAACGTGAGTATCACGTACCGCGGTTTCTCCAGTTGTGTCGTTGTTTTTACCGTCCAAGTCTGTCTGTCAGTTGAAGGTAAAGCCGGGTACTCGTGGAGTTCCCAACTGCGAAACGGTAAGAAAAGCGGTAAATCCTTGCGTACGATGTCCAACAGCCGTATCCGTACTTCGTTGTTCACGTACACGAACGGAATCATCCAAGAGATTTTGGTCAGTTCTATATCGGCATTAGCTGACGTATCCGTGGACGAGAACAGTGCGTTAACGTCAGTGGAAGTGCGCAACAGTATCAGTTCCTGTTTCATGTTTAATATGACGTGCGTGAAATCCTCAGCAAATCCCATCAGCATCCTCAATGGTATGCAAAAGTTGAATTCACCGTTTTTACCGGAAGGTGTTAGCTCGTTAGCCGTGGGGGCAACCCAACCGGCGTTTTTCATCGAAACCACGTCATGCATACCAACGGATAGCATGGTTTTAATAGTGGATGCGATACCAACGCTCTTGGTACGATCCACTTCCACACCGGCCAGTTCGTATCGGATTTCTTCGAAGAGAAATGCGATCGCGTTGTTGACCATTTTCACGTTCACAGTATCGGTGCTGTCGGTCTTCTTGCTCAACTTGCCTTCAATGTACAGGAAACTTTCCATCGGTAAAGTGAAGACTTCCTGTTGCAGGATAGGTATACGTATCTCATCGTTATTTCCGTATCGCGACGTCGACGCGTATGGTGCATGAGGATGATATTCGTAATGTGTTATGTTGTCTTCAAAAAACGGTCGTCGTTCGACCGATAAGACGATACCACTGTCCGCCATATTACTTGTTTTTCTTGAGTTTGAATCCTTGTGAAATCAGGTAGCGTCGGTTAGCCGTTGTTAATCGTGTCAACGACGTACGTCTACTGATACTCTGTCCAAAAGTGTCGTCCACTTTTATCTTGTGTGTACCACCGCTCTTCGTCACCGATGCTGTAGGTAAAGCGGTATCGTTGAAATAAAATCCCATGATTACTACGCGCGTTTCAAATGTATACGTGCGGTGATAACTTCGTCACGAAAATTCACAATATCACCGTCCTGATCGTGTACGGACACTGTAACGTTACACAAGTGTAGTATGTTAAGCGGAAGATAAATGACGTTGGCAGGCGTTTCGACTATCTTGAATCCAGGCTCGACAGTCGGGTAGAACGAGTGCAGTATATGGTCGTTTCGTCCCGCCTTGTATGAACCTTGTACGACGTTACACCTTATCTCCAAAACGTTCACTTTGTTAATGTTTACTGGTGTGTCCGACGTGTGTAATATATACGCTTCTAACTTGCGGTTCTTGGAAAAACCCAACATGGTACCTATTCCGTGTTCTGTACGCTCGAAATCGATCTCGTATGAGCAATAAAGTTCACATTTTAACGTGTTGTTGTTAGGGCGTAGAGTAAATTTCGGGTCTGATAGCTCTTTCTTCAGGTACGTTTCGATATCACTGATTTCGTACGCACCGGTCGGTATTTTGATGAGTTCTAGCGTTTTACGTGTACCCTTTAGTACAGGAAATACGTTGTTTCTTCCGCTTTCCACGTTCGGTATAGAGTTGTACGTGGTAAAGTCCAGCAGTCCTGCATACCATTCACCGTCCGTCAGTTCGAGCGGTGGAAAAAAGTCACAAACCAGTGCGCTTGGATCCGTACCCGTGACGGTGACCGTAAGTGAAGACATCTCGTCGTTTACTGATCGTTTGATGTCAAAAAATCCAAACATAAATGTCCGCAGATGACCGTGTCCGGCGGTTGTTTACGCGCGTAATTGTAACGAACGTCGTTCACGTACGATCCAAAGTACCGTATTAGCTCGACGGGAGGGCGTAGATTGCCGAATCCATCAAAGTACGTGACTCCGTCACCACGCTTCTTGTAGCATACCCAGTGCGTGCCCGGTCCGGTAGCGTCGTCCAGATTCACGATCGCGCTTTCGTTCTCCCACGGTGAGCGAGGAAGTGCGTCGCGCATGTACACGCCTCTGCAATGAGGTACGCGCAATCGTTTCGCGTACTCGTACAGATCTCCATCGGACAACGGGCGCACGGGTATTTCGATTAGTTTTTTCGGTACGGACGAAGGTATAGTCCCGAAGCCCTTTTACCACCACCACCGGTCCGTCTTCGTCGTCCCGTCCCTGTCGTCCTCCTCCTTCTCTTGATTATCGTGCGCCGAATCGACTTGCGTCGACCGGTGCGACGACGCCTTTTACGCACACCACCACAGCATAGTCCGCTACCTAACGCCGATTTCGCTTTCATCGCTGCCGCTACGGCCGCCGCGTACGCTCTTTCACTGATGCCTGAATTCAAAGCTTTCACACGTTCCCACGCCTTGCCGGCTAGCACACGATCCGCTACGCGTCTTCGTTCGTTGTCCTTATACTTGGAGTAGGCGATATCGTGTTCGCGACAGGCTTCGTCCAACTCGTTGATTCCTCGATCACCACGAGCCAATCTCTCCTCTAGTTTCGTTCCGGGTCCGCAGAATCTGTAGCCGGGCAGATGTAGTTCCACAGGTAATACGTCCACCGCTCGATTGATCAGTGTAGGTACTGACTTTGTGACGAATGGTACCGCGCTTTTAACTATTTTTCCTATGAGACCACGCCCCTTTTTTTTATCAACACGACTACGAAGTTCGTACATGTCTACTGTTTCGCCTGCTGTCGATAAAGAGATCTCCAATCGTTCTCGTCCTTTTTGTCGAAGGACTTGTCAAGATCGCTAATGAATTTGCTCGTCTCCGCCTTGCTCGTGAGTAGTAACTCTGCCTCTTCGGCGCCGAGTGAAGTACGCGCTGCGTGCGTATGCAATTTATAGATATACGATACCACTTTCTCCCAACGGTGTTGGAACACTTTTGCGAGTTTGTACGTTTCGCTCTTCGCGTACCGCTTCGTGTCCTCCAATTGACGCACGTTCACAGCGTCTGTGGGCCGTGTGCCACCGTCACCGACGTTCAGAATAGTCTTTCCTTGTGCGTTTAAATAAGAGTCGTTTACCGTTGTGATTGTATGCTGGTTCAAAAATTCCAAGTTTACAGCGTCTTTGTTGTTGACAGGCGACGCTAACTGCGTTATCCGCACGTTGCCGACCATTAGGTTAGAGTTCGTATCCTTCGGTATGATCTTTGCGTCCACATATACTTTGGTCGCAGCGTCTCTCGCACGAATCGGGTCTCTCAGAGACTGTATGCGATGGTCCCGCGCATCGATGACGGTACCGTTCTTCTTGTTCGGTACCGTCGTGAAACGCAAACACGTGTAGTCTACATACTGCTTGTTGACAGCATCCGTGAGATCGATGGGAGCGCCGACGTTGATGAGCTTACTACCTTTCACGTCTATTCTCGAGGAACCTTGCGTTGACGGATCGACGACCAGACAGTGGTCTTGCACGAACCGCAGTGGAACGGCATCGTTACCATCATGCGGTTCGCCCAAGTTGTGTATTTTTTTCCCCGCTACATCGAAGTGTCCGTCCTCTGTCATCGCGATTCCGATATCCTCCCGCAGACTGCGTCGCGTCTCCCTTTGGACTCTGACGGCGCTCTGGTGTCTGCCGAACTTGTCAACGCTCATCTCGTTAATGATGCGCGTCGACCATCGTACGCAGAATTTATACGTATTCACGTAATAAATCGATTAGTTTTGATACGATCGTACTGTCTATACATTTTATTCCGACGACGGAGAGTCCGTCGGTATGTTTTCCTTTCACGATCGTGTTTAGAAATTCATCGTACACGTATACACGTGCGTCTTTGAAGAAATAAATCTTTCCGTCGGTATATCGAAACGCGCTATCAACGGTTTCAGGTAAGCCGACAAAGCGATCTTTAACGTATCCGTGTTTCTTGATCATGAACGAGCACTCGTCTATCTCACCGTAATACATATCGTTATACAGCAGAAATGTACGTCCTGTGTAGGTGTGTATCGCAGCGTTTATTTTTGTCAGCGTGCGAACACCGAGAGTCGTGATCGCTTTTGGATACCCGTTCACCGGCTGTAGACTGTGTGTATCGAACATGTACACGTATCCGTCTATGAAGAGCACCACTTCTTCGGAGCGCGGTCTCTGGTACATCGCCGAAACTTTGGTGAACGTTAACGGTAAGAACGTCAACCAATCTGTCAACAGAAGCGGACTCCCACCACCACCCAGACGCTTCGACTCGAGGTCCATTGTCCACAAAAAGTTATCGTGCACTATATATACGTGTCTGTTGATTATTAAAAATTGATTAACATTCTTTAGTCGACATAAATCCGTCGTCGTTCGGACGGTGTCGTTCGTCATCGACCTCGCCGTCGTCGTCGCCGTCGTCGTCGTCGTCGTCGTCGTCGCCATAGCGATCGACGGCTTCCCGTACAAGTGCTGAATGCCTCTTATATCGTCGTCTCTCAGGTCGAACGGTCCATCCGAGCGCGGTACGTAGAAAGGGTACATGATCGATTCCTTCTCGAGGGAATGAGCCAGTCCTAACGCGTGTCCGATCTCGTGCGTTAGCACCTGTAGAAAACTGGTCTGATCGTCCGGTATTTCGGTTGCGTTCGTATAATTCCACGATTCGTAGTAGTCCATATGTATTTCGGAAGTGTTGTAAGGTAGATCGGGCGGGTAGTAAGCGTGTGCGAGTATACCTCCCCGTCCGTCCAAATCGTACCCACAGATCGTACACTTGGAGGTCAGACACCTGTGCTTAAAATATCTCATAGCGATGGCTATGTCCACATTTATGTCGTTGGGTCGATATTCGAATTCCAAATTTGAATGTTTCCGCCATATAGCGAACGCTTGTCGTGTCGCTTTTATAGCGTCAGCGGTACCGTGAACGAATCGCCACGACAGTCGTCTCTTGGTCCAATGCGTTCGTAAGGTGTACGACGCAAAATCTTTGTTACCACATCTCCGCGCCTGCATCAGATTCATCGTTTCGTTGTTCAATTCTCCGTTTACGGTTAAATTGTAATTCTCTTGAAACGTCCCCAGGTAGGACGTAATAACGCCGCCGTCGACGGTGGCGTTGTCTGTGTCTTGTAAACTATCGTCGGGCACATATCCGTAACGCGTCAAGTAATCGATAGCGAAGTCTATATCGTTCGCGTTATTACTCTCGAAGGACGATGCGACGACTCTCGTGGACGCGATAATAAACACTAGCGTGGTATACATGTGTGAATCGTGTCTCGATGCTGTTGCTAATGACGGTAGTCGTCGTATACCCGTCTAATTTATACGATGATGTCAGCTTCACGTAGTTCTTCTACTATTGAAACGATTTCGTTCGTGTGCCCACCGTTTCCAGCGCGCTGTGACGCTATCAACACTCGCAATCTGTCCACCAGTTCATTCGGATCGTCCCAGTGCACGTAATCGATTTTGTCTTTTTTTTTCGACGCTACCATATACGTTCTGTCGGTATTATACCCGTGTCCTGTACGTTTCGGTGGGAACAGCTTTGATATTATCCGTTTATATTTTACACCTCTGTTCGCCTTTACCTGAGCGTTCGCTAAATAATAATGCTTGTGCGCGTTGGTGGCGCGTAGTATATCTTTGTACGCCTTCATATCCGTCTCGTTGTAAATGTTTTCGTTAGGGTCCTTCATGAACACGAGTTCGTATAGACCCGGTGTGGCTTTATATCGTTTACCGTTGATGAGGATCGTATCGTCCGTTTCGATTTCAAACGGTGAATCACCGATCATCCATTTTCCATTTGTGTTTCTTACACCGTATGTATAGTCCATCAGACGATCACGTTCGGCCGACACGATCATGCGCATGTACTTGTTCGCTAACGATGCGCTGTCGTATTTGGACAGAAAATATCTACGCGCTTCACGCCTTCCTTCTGGTGTGTCTAACATTTTTTCGATGTTGAGACTAGGATCGTCCTCGTCGTCGTCGTCCTCGTCCGATGTTTCGGCTATCACGGGTGTTTTCAGGAAACGTGGTGTCGATCGGTGACGGAGCGGTGTTCCTATATCGATCTTACTACTCGCGCCCATCAGATCCTCCTCTTCCACCGCTTCCTCCTCCTCCTCCTCCTCCTCCTCACGCTTCATCTTTTTCGTCGACTTTTCGTTTGTTGTTTTACGTTTTTTTTCAACCAACGCTTGCGAAATAGTTTGTAACGGTTCCAGTATCGGTTTGTAACTTTTGGATAAAGTTGCTTCCTCTTCACGGATACCGTGTTTTAACGCACGGTATTTCTTCCGTATGTCATCGCTGATCGTGTCGATATCGTGGGCTAATCGTTTCTTCTTTTCGTCCATCTCGATAAACGTCGGTACGTCGACTAACGTTGCTGACAGCGGGACACTTGTATTTACCCGTACGCTCGACAATTTTTTTGGTGAACAGCTGTTAATCGTTAGACGTGACTACTATGAAACGATCGAAACCAGCTCTGTACCTACCGATGTCGATAGAAGAATCCTTGTCCACGACGAGAAACCCGTAACGATCTTTCCACGCTTCAGCGCACACGTTCTTAAACGTGTCGTATTTCATGTCCATGTTGACGTGATCGTTGTACACGTGCTTCAAGTTGAGATCGTCCTGTTTAAACAACACTATTAGATTGGCGTTGTCGCGTACCAACTGTTTCGGCACTTGGCTGTACGTCTGACACAGGTAAAACGTGTCCACTCCACTGTGTCGTCCCATAGCGAAATACTTGCGTATGTTGTGTTGTCTTTCACAAGACACATCGTCGAACACAATAATAGAATTGGGATCGACCTCGTCAGGAGGGGGTACCTCATCGTTATCGTTGTACGCGTGATAACCCATTCCTTCGTTGGAAAGTCGTGTCATCAGGGTTTCCAGCATCTGATATTTGGGTTGAAACAATGATTTAGAAAACACGTACAGGTTCGCGAATCTCAACCCGTTCACATCGAACAATAGGTTGAACATGACGTTAGTCTTACCACACGCGGAAGGTCCGCAGATGATCGAACGTACGGTATCGGGGAGAAGACGTCCGTGCTTACGTTTTTTTCTGCCACAACCACCGCCACCACCATCGCCACACAATTTCGAATAGTCCACGTCCTTTATTTTTAGTCTGTGCGCTTGTTGTAATATTTTCATTTTGTTCCGTCCAAAGTCTAGTTAATATTCGCACTATGTTCGTACAATCGACAGATATGTAACTGCACACACAAGTGTCAGGACCCGTTTCACAGTTCGGATCCGACCAAACACATTCTTTGTAGTGATCGAATCCGGTGCCTCTATGTACTATTTCGCTGAGTCGGAATCTCGTCACACGATTAGTAACCCGTTGCCAATACTCGTGTACTGTTAATATCCTGCGCATGCGCTCGATCTCGTTCTCGGGCGTGTTCACGACGTACACATCGTAGCCAGGATGCAACACAACGTCTTTCACACCGTACACAGCGCGCATGTTGTCATCGTAACGCACCGTCGCATACTGGTTCTATTCCGCAAGCCAATTCCCTGTTATAGCAAGTTCTTCTTGGGTATCCACGAATCGTGTTTACCATCGAATCCTAACCACCTGACTTTCACACGATCACCTTTACGTTGTACGATCTTTTCTACCAAGTACACGTCACCAACGTTCGATTTACTGATTTCGTGTTCGTAAAAACCGCCTTTCAACATTTCTCCCGTATGATCCTTTAACGAATAAGTGACGGGTACGCTGGCGGTACGTACCGTGTGAACATGGAATATCTCGTTCGTCCAGTTAGGCATATATCCTTTGGCGAACGTCATTTTGTATTTGCTTATACGCACTCGATCGCCTACTTTGAACTTTGGTTGTTTATAGTCGATGCTTCTCGCTGTGTTCTTGTGAATCCGTCGTAGCACCGTGCGTTCGTTGGATTCGTTCACCTGACATGGTTTCATTCCGATCGTTCTGTGCACGCTGTCGTTGTACACTCTGACCAGTTCCGGTAACATATCCAACCAACGGTAATGACCTTGTTCGCTGAACGCACGATACATATGAGTTTTCAACGTACGGTTGAAGCGTTCCACGATGGACGCCTTTTTCTCACTATACGTAGAATACAGTGTGACACCATATCTCCTCAGCAACGTTTGTACGACGCTGTTGTAGTACTCTTTCCCGTTGTCCGTCTGAAGATATTTCATTTTATTAGCGCGCAGAATCGGTTCCAGAGCTCGTGCAACCTCTACACCCGTCTTTGTTTTTAACGGAACTGCGTACGCGTACTTGCTAAACGCGTTAATCATCGTCATGAGGTACTTGAATCCCTTGTTCACCTTCGCGTGCGGTATCATCTCTACCAGGTCCGCTTGGTACAAGTCGTGAAGTCCCTTCAACTCGACCGCTCGTCTCGGAAAATTCCGTCTTACTGGTCTGTGTAACTCCGACGCAATAGTCTTGCGAACGGTCTGCTGTACGTTCTTCGCTCGTTGTTTCATTCTCATGTCGTCGCGTTGCAAACCGTGATTCACAATACGCTGGCACGTCGTAAACCGTCCGCTCTGTGCTGAACGTAACTCTCGTTGGTACCGTTCTGGTACGACTGCCTTCCATCACATGACTGTCGCGACGCCGCCACACCACACCCAATTATATCATCTCGACTGAACGGAAGAACAGCGCGTTCTTCTTGTGATTGCGCAAGTACGTTAAAACGTGAGCTAAACTGATATTCATACACCCATTACGCACGAGACCCATTCCGCTGTAATATCTCATGAGCGTATGTTGTTTCGTGTCCAACGCTCGTACGGTCTTGACGGAATTCATGTCTTTGAATACGACGCTACGTATAACGTTCTCGCGATACTCGTGCATTTCCGCGACTATGACGTTATCGTTCTCGGGTAGACGCTCGCACATGTGTTTAGCTTTGAGTTCAGCGATCGGGCGCTGACTTCGTGACTCCAAGTGCAGGCGTATCAGGTACGAGTTCAACAACCAAAATTCGTCAGCCATAGCACCGGTGCACCGCTGCCACTGTTTGTACAAACGTCGGTCTTTCACCATGTACCCTTGTTCGTGCGAATACTGCAGACCGAAGTATTCACAATACTCGCGAAGCGTAGGCAACGCCTCCTTCAGAAAGGGTACCGAAAACAATCCTTGCGCCTTGTTGTTCACTATCGCGAACTGTTTCCCTCTAGCTAGTGTCGGTAACGAGGACGGTGGGCAGCGCACGTCAAAACTTACGTTGTAGCTAGGATCTAGTGCGCACTTTGGCGCTATCGCTGTCGCGCTTCTGTATATTTCAATAGGTGTACGTATCGGAATAGTGCGCTCCGTAATGACAATGCAACACGAAGCGTGAGGGATCGAACTTCCATATGCGAGCATGTCCGTGTACACCGTTGCGTAGTTCATCCGTCCATGCGAATCGTGTAAACCGTGCACGCGTTGAACGGCACGATACAGTTCGGGAATCGGGCGGAAACGTGAAAGAAAATTCCATCCATGACGTACGGTACACTTGAACATACTCTTTTCGTAAACTACGAGTTCTATCGGTACGTTGTTTCGTTCGCACTCTTCGATAAATTCAAGCCAACGTGATTTGTTGTGTATACGATCGGAGACTATCATCAACAGCACTATAGGTGGCAGATCACTGGTACGTTTTTTAATGTGATGCCAACAACGTCCGTGATATCTGTCAACACCGAACTTGTAACGTGTACAGTAGTTGCCGCAAAATCGTCTTTTCTTCACAAAATACACAGAACATAAGTTGGACCGTATCGCGCTTCGTGAAGCTTTTGTTATTGTGAAATGTTTCCCATCATCGTATCGATAGACGTCCATCGTGTCGTTGATCTGCGATGTGAGTGATACGCTATTAGTCATGATCGTGATATTTATAGTGTATACGCATATTGTTTGAGGATTTTTTTTATTAATAATTTTTTTTTATTATGGGTGTCTTCACTCACACTTTTGGAGTGACTACTGTCGTTCGGTAGTAGTAGTAGTACTAACACCTAGTACTACCCAAACGGGTATGTTTGTACATGAGTTTATGTCGGCTCTGAAAAGAGCCGTTTTTGCGTGTGTCGATTTCTACAAGTGTTCACGAACGAAATCGCATGCGGGCATTGACGCCTTATGGACTTGGGCAGGATCGTCACCCACTGCCCAATCCATAATTCGTATTTTACACTTGCAGCATCTTACAACATCACCATCGTCTTCGTAAATAAACCCGGCTTTGGCTAGGTCAAAAATTTTTACGTTCGCATTCGGAAATTTATGAACGTAAAATTTAATGTTACCACGACGACTGATGTTATAAAAGCTTTTTAATCGGCTTGCAAAAGAATATGTGTACACATCCATATCTGAAGCAAGAATGTTAGTTTGTCGCGTTGCATTTCACCTCCTCAGCGATAGCTGCGCGCGCATCCGTAGTGGGGATGGCTGTCGTCGATTGGTCGATATGAAATAAAGCACAGTAGTGGGAGCAGATAGCTGCGCACGCAATTGGTAGTGGGGGATCGTTGACGGTAATAGTTCGGTATCATGGTGGTGGGAGCGGATAGCTGCGCGCGCAGCCTGAAGTGTAAGCGGAGAGGGGATCGCTGTTCACGTTCACTTTGTAGTTAACCTGCAAGTCTCGTGCAGACTAAGTTTCACGTGGTGCATATAAAGTGGTGATTAATTTCTAACTTCATATCAGTATTACATTGTTCCTCAAGCGAGCAAGTAATTGTTTTGCTTTTATCGTTTCAAGTTTTTTGTTGTTGTTGTAGGTAATTGTACCAAGAATGCAGTCGTTTGCTGTTGCTCGTAAACATTCGTTGCGTGGCGCGTTGATATCGTACGTTTACACGGCTGTTACGGAGAACGAAGAATGTGTCAACGATGTCATAACCTTTTTCGATGAAATGCACGATACGTTACGTACGGACATTCTAAACGAACTGACACGATTGCGTAGTATAAAGTGGCATATAACGGTTAAAGCGAGATTTGTCAAGTACATAGTAAACGCTGACACAGACGAGGACGAAGAAGTGACGACTGAAGCCTATTTTCATGGACGATGCCATACGACGCTGATCGGTGACCAAGACATATTGCCGGATCGTTTAGAAACTTCGTACGAAAAAATCATTGAATCAATTTATAAATTCACGCGCGAGGGTAGCGGTTGGGTGTTGGACCACATCGTCTCTTTAGAACTCGTTCTCTCACGGTACCAACCGCTGGCCGCCTCCAGTTTCATCCGTACACCCCCCGAATTGTCTCGTACTAAATCCATCATCAACGTGAACAATACGGGCGATCAAATGTGTTTCGTATGGTCAGTATTGGCCACACTGTTTCCTCAACACTCGCACAACGATCGTGTATCGAAATACAAATCACATTTCCACAGTATCATCACTTCCGGTATAACTTATCCCACCCGTCTATGCGACATTGTGAAATTCGAACGAGACAATTCTGACATTTCTATAAATGTTTTCGGATACGAAGACAATGAAATTTACCCGTTAAGAATAACTCCCTCCATTGGTAGACGACATCACGTTAATCTATTACTTCTTACCACTAACGACCGAAAACATTACTGTTTAGTAAAAAATATGAGTCGCTTATTGTCTTCACTAACCAAACACGACGGGCGTTCTTTCTATTGCGATTACTGTCTGCACAGGTTCTACGAAGAACGGCTCCTTACCGAACACGTCCCCCACTGTTCACCGTACGGTGAACAGAGAATTCGTTTACCTGTGAAGGAGGAGGAAAAAGTGATGTGTTTCAAAAATTACACCTACTGTTACAAGGTCCCTTTCGCGATATACGCAGACTTTGAATCTTTTATCGTCCCTTGCCATCGCTGCGACGCTCCTCCTCACACATCGTCCACCACAACGGAGTCGTTACACCTTCCTTCAGGTTTCTCCTACCTCATAGTCGACCACGAGCGTAAAATTTTCAAACCTCAGGTCGTTTATCACGGTGAGAACGTGGTAGAGACCTTTCTCGATAGACTGGTCGTCGAAGAGCGTGAACTCTTCAGAATCATACATTCCATCGTGCCTATGACTATGAGTGAGCATGACGTGATATCTTTCGCAAATACCGTCGTATGCCATCTCTGTGGAAAACCTCTGACTGACGACGACAAGGTGCGCAACCACTGTCATCTGACCGGTCAATACCTGGGCGCAGCGCACAACGTTTGTAACCTCAACTTCAAGACTCCCCGACACATACCCGTCTTTTTTCATAACTTACGAGGTTACGATGCGCATCACTTGGTACAAGGGTTGGGCAAATACGACAATCTCGCTTGTAACGCTACCACTAGTGAACGCTTCGTATCGGTCTCGTTGGGTGCCCTGCGTTTCGTAGACACGCTTAAATTTTTGAACACGTCCTTGGACATGCTGGTTGGAAACTTGCGCACGAGCGGTGCAGATTTCGCTTTGACAAAGCAATGTTTCGAAGAACACTTCGAGCTACTCTTACGTAAGGGCGTCTACCCTTACGATTATATGACAGGTAGCAAGAAGTTCGACGAAACACGTCTGCCTGCACGTGAACACTTTTTCAACAGGCTGAGTGAATCACCTGTGTCGGACGAAGATTACGCTCACGCGCAGAACGTGTGGCGGACTTTCGGAATCCGTACGCTGGGTGAATATCACGATCTGTATCTGAAAACAGATGTACTGCTGCTGGCCGACGTCTTCGAGGCGTTCCGTGAGATGGCCATGCGGTACTACCAGATCGACCCGGCTCATCTTTACTCGCTTCCTGGCGTCGCTTGGCACGCGATGTTGAAGATGAGCGGTGTGCAACTGGAGCTGTTGACAGATATAGATCAGCATCTCTTTATCGAATCGTCTGTTCGCGGTGGCGTTAGCATGGTACCCAACCGCCATGCCAAGGCCAACAACCCGCTAATCATCGATCAGTACGATGCTTCAAAGCCGACCTCTTTCATACTGTACACTGACTGCAACAACCTTTACGGTGCAGCCATGTCACAACCGCTCCCTTACGCCGACTTCAGATGGCTTGATCGTAACGAGATCGACTCACTGGACGTGCGTACTCTGAGCGATGACAGTGACACAGGCTACATACTCGAAGTCGACCTACACTATCCACGTGAACTTCACGACCTCCACTCCGATTATCCACTGGCGCCCGTCCGTTCCTGCGTCAATCCCGACAAGCTTTCACCATACTCTCACCGACTCCACACACGTCTGCACTATACAAAAGGGTTTAGCGGATCGGAAACGCCTTCGTCGTCCGTTCGCAAGTTGCTGACAACTTTGGACGACAAACAAAAATACGTTCTCCATTTTCGAAATTTAAAGTTGTATCTGAGTCTTGGACTAGAATTGAAAGCGATCCATAGGGTGTTGAGTTTTAAACAGAGAGCGTGGATGAAACCGTTTATCGATTTCAACACGCAAAAGAGAGCGGCAGCCACAAACAGTTTTGAAAAGGATTTTTTCAAACTGATGGTCAACGCCGTCTATGGTAAATCGCTGGAGAACGTGAGGAAACGAATAGACTTCCAACTAGTCTCTAACGAACAACGGCTGCAGAAACTGGTTTCCATTCCACGACTAAAGCGTATGATCCGCTATACCGATGACTTGGTCGGACTGGCTTTACGAAACAGGACGATATTCCTTTCCCGTCCGGTGTACGTCGGCTTCACAGTACTCGACGTCAGCAAACTAATAATGTACGACTTTCATTATCGGTACGCTGTCGCCAAGTACGGACAACGATTGACATTACTGATGACTGATACAGACAGTTTACTTTACAGTATATGGACTGACGACGTGTACGCTGATATGAAAGAGGATCTCCACCTTTTCGACACGTCGGACTATCCCGTGGATCATCCTTGTCATAGCGACGACAACAAAAAGGTCGTGGGGAAGTTCAAGGATGAAACCCACGGGAAACCCATCAGGGAATTTGTCGGACTCAGAGCGAAATGTTACTCGCTTCTATTGTCCGACCGCACCGACAAAAAGGTGGCGAAAGGTGTGCCAAGGACGGCAATAAAAAATAGGTTACGTCATCAATTGTACAGCGAGTGTCTTTTCGATAGTCGTACTGTTTTCACCTCTGCCGAGTGTATACGAAGCGATCGTCATAAGCTGTACACGCAACGTATAACGAAACTTTCCCTGTCACCTTATGACGATAAGAGGTATGTACTGGACGACGGCGTAACTACGCTCGCGTACGGACACTACAGAACGCGTAAACGCACGATATCCGACGACAATGCTGGTCCTAACAATGAAGTGAAGAGGCGGAGGTATACGGATCAGTAACTCATGGTAAGAATAAACTCGTATTTCATGTATAAAAATTATTTAATACAATTCACACAGTGCAAGTGTGGGGAGGTAGGCGACTAGATGACGTCAGTTTAACCTTGTGAAACCGGACGCGAGCCGCTGGTGATGTAATCGACTCCCGCCGAGACAGAGGGGGAATATGCGTTTAATTTTAAACAACAAGATGTTGTCTGACCTTGTGAACGTTATGATAGGGGGGAGCATGTCTGTAGCAGACTCCCACCGAGCAAATGCATATATATATAAGATTTTTGTCGCTACGATTATCATATTCAGTTTGTTTTACATCTTGCATGTAAGTACTTACTGTATTTTCTGTTTAATTTCAGCAATACACACACACACACACACACACACTTTATTATGTTCTTTTACTAATTAATATACATAATTCATTACATTTTACAGAATGCATAATAACGGACGAGGACGAGTATGCAAACACCATATTCAAGAGGAGCAGCGGCGTGTAAGATAGTAAGTACACCTTTTTTTATGTATTAATGAGCATAAACAATATATTCCATTCGGCTGACTTATTGTTTTTTTTTTTGTAGTTCACAACGGATACAACGTGCGTTGCTGGCAACCACGAGTCCTACATCTCTTCAACCCAGGACGAGTGGGTAAGTGAGTTTTCATTGTCAATCTTTTATACTATTACGATTACAGTAGACGTTCAATTCATATATATATATTTTTTTATTTTCAGTGATGCTGATGGTCCACCCGCTGCTGTCAGCACGAGCCCAGCGTCTCCTCAACCCGACACGAGTCGGTAAGTCCGTTTTCATTAACAAACTATTGCACTATTACGTTTGCATTGGGTGTTAAATTTATACTTTTTTTTCAGTGATGTTGTCGCTCCAACTACTGCTGCCAGCAGAACTCCTGCATCTCCTGAACCCGGCACGAGTCGGTACGACCGTTTTCATTAACATTCCGTTGTACTGTTGTGTTTACGTTCGATATTAAATTTGTACTTCTTTTTTTTTCCAGTAATGATGAATCTAGCGGATATAGTGGTGACACTGTCAGCGGTGTCTTCATGCACATGGACGATGTGGAATTTGATGAGAGGATGGTCAATCTTTGTGATGATAGTGATGATGATGATGATGATGATGATAATGACAGTCACGAAGATTTTCTTGATGATGAAATATTTAACAACTCATCATCATCAACGATTTCCATAATCGACGTCAGTATGTAAGTCATCTTCTTATGCGTACATATTTTTTTTTTTTCCATGACTGTACACGTTTTTATCTTTTTATTTATATTCTGCCACACAGTGACATTCAACCGCACCCACAACCGCAGCATCGTCCAATAAGACCTCAGACACCACAGCCTCTACTGCAGCACGAGCCGCAACCGTTGTCGTATCATCAACCGCAGTGGATAAGCACTCGCCCAAACTGCGATGTGTAAGTCATCTTCTTATGCGTACATATATTTTTTTTTCCATGACTGTACACGTTTTTATCTTTTTATTTATATTCTGCCACACAGTGACATTCAACCGCGTCCACAACCGCAGCATCAACCACTACGACCTCGGACACCACAGTATGAGCCGCAACCGTTGTCACAGCATCAACCGCAGCGGATAAGCACCACTCGCCCAAATTGCATACACCATCCGCTGCATTGTAGACATCACCCACAGCCTCAGCCTCAGCCGCAGCCGCAGCCGCAGCCGCAGCCGCAGCCGCAGCCGCAGCCTCAGCCGCAGCCGCAGCCGCAGCCTCAGCCTCAGCCTCAGCCGCAGCCACAACAACGGGAACCACAACAAAGATTACCGTTGTTTGAAATCATTGACGTTATGACACCAAGGGTGCACAACAACTACAACCCCACGTTGATGATGATATTATTTAGAAGGTCATTACCAACGTGGTGTTGGACCCGTGGAGAGGACTGCCCCATCCAGGGTATGCTACCACACGCCACATGTGGTGCGTGTCTAGCTCCATACACGGATGGGGAGAGGCTCCTCGGGTTGCCGTGCACCCACACATTCCATTCTAGGTGCATCGTCAACTGGTTTCGAACCATGGCGTCGGAGGGGGCAGAACCGAGATGTCCGCAATGTCGATTCTACGCGTTCGGGAAGCCGAAACGCGAATTCTACAGACGTATGCATTTTTGAGGTATGTTACAGTACTGATAAACGTTATTCTAAACCATCCTACTCGCATCAACTGTGCGTCACTAATACTCTTTCTTTCTTTTCTTACAGATGAACGTGAACGTGCACAACAGTTTTTTATGTATATATATATTTAAAAATGTAATTATTTTTTAATTTCTGTTTTTGTAAATATTTAAAAATGTATTTATTTTTTAATTTCTGTTTTTGTAAATATTTAAAAATGTATTTATTTTTTAATTTATGTTTTTGTAAATATTTTGTAAATAATATGTGTCTATAATATATAAGCGTCCACAATAGTTTTTTTGTATATATGTACTTTTTAATTTATGTTTTTGTAAATATTTTGTAAATAAGATGTGTCCATGTAAATAAATACATGAGTGTATCTGTAATTGCTTAAGTGTTTATTTTCAACTTTCCTTTTCCATGCATGATGCGTGTGTGTGTGTGCGTGTGCGTTCCACAATAAATCTCAGCGGAAGCCAACTGCCACTTGTCCCTATTATTCATGTGTGTTTCTTACAACAACAAACGTAGGGCCCGCTATAGCGAGCGCTAGACCAACAGGTTGGTGCGAACGTATTTTTACAATCTGTATATATTTACTTACCTATAGAAAATTACATATCAATCAGAATATCCGACACACAGACCAATCCTCGACGACGAACCGGATCACCGCGTGACCCGTTCGACGCTCGCCGGCCGCCGACGGCGGCCGGCGAACGGCGAACGGCACCGACCGGATCACGACGCAGCCTCACGAACCAGTTCGCCGTTCGCCGTTCGCCATTCGCCGTCGGCGGCGGACGGCGTCCGACAGCAGATCAACCGGACGGCGGCCGGCGAACGGCGAACGGCGAACCGGATCACTACACGGGCTCGCGATACAGTTCGCCACGACACACGGACACGCCGCCTTGCCAACGATACACCGCATCGACCGCAGCGACGTTCATATACAAAACCCGTACACTATAACACACGCAAGAGTCGACTACGGCGATTAACCAGCACGACGATTTTACAACATGGCCGAAAGGAAAAACTCCTTGCATATACAAACCCGTACACTATAACACATGCACGAAGCGGCAACGTCGACGACGTATACACCAATCAACGCACACATAACCCCACTTTATACTCACCGCCCACAACATGACCGAAAGCCGAATACCAGATTTTTACCCCCACCACCTAGATTTTTGAATTTCCCGCCATATGACGTCACATCCGGGGTAGAACTGTCAGTTTTACCCTACTTGGGAAGACCACGCAAAAGACGGCTTGAGGATAGAGACCGAAACAGATGATGTCGCCTAATTCTGGAGTGAAGAAAATTCATCCAGTATTTCAAAAAGACTTCCTCTGTAGAAGAAGTGATAATTGTAGATTAAAAAACTTCTTTTGAATCAAACATTTGTAGGTTGAATATTTAAAAAACAAATTGGACAAACATGTTGATCAAACATAGTCATCATCAACGGTGGCTTTACAACCCTTGGTGGTCTTGGCCTGCTCCAACAATTGCTTCCGTTCTTCCCTGTTCCCTAGTTTCATATGTTTAGCTTTCCGAGGTCCTCCTCTATTTGGTCTTTGAATCTACTTCGGGCTCTTCCACTTCTTCTACTACCCATTGGTTTCTGGTAGAAAATATGTTTCGTAGGCTGTCCTCCTCCATTCCCTCTACGTGTCCATCCCATCTTAGCTTGTGTATTTTGATTATTCTGACAATGTCCGACTCTTTGTAAAGATGATCTCGTTCATAATTATAGCGCTTGCGCCACATTCCATTTCCTTGCACTGCTCTAAATATTTTCTTAGAATCCGTTTTTCACAGCAACCTAGAAGTCTCTTGCTATCTTTTGTCATTGTCCAGGTTTCTGAAGAATATGTCAGTACTGACTGATTAGTGTTTTTTAAATTTTGCATTTTGTACTTCTTGAGATGAAGCTAGATGTCAGGTGCTTTTTTTAATCCATAATATGTTTTATTTGCATTTATATTCTTCTTTATATTTCAGTGTTGATGTCGTCAGTACTGTTTTTGTGGGAACCAAGATATATGAACTCTTTTATTGCCTCTACATTTTTTGTGACAATTTAAAAATTTCAATTCCTAAAACAAAAATAATGGCATTCGCAGGAAAAGAGCCAATAAGAGTCCAAATCATCTTAAACGATAAAACACTGGATCAAATAAAACATTTTAAATACCTAGGTTGTGATAATTCCTTAGATTACAGTAAAGATATTGACCATAAAATTAGTACTTTTAACCGTATTTGCGGAAGTATCAGTCGATGGCTGCCTGAAAAATAAAGCCAGGAAAAAAAAACAATGTTGAAATTTTATTCAACAATGGCTGTCTCCGCACTTATATATGGCAGCGAAACATGGGTAACTGCAAAGGCACAAGAAGATGAGATTCTTAAGACGAGTTAAGGGCTGTAGTCGAATCCACAGAATAAGAAATGAAACTATTACACAAGAACTTCAGGTATTCAACTTAAATGAAAAGATAAAATTTAATAGAAACAAGTGGCAAGAACATTTAGAAAGAATAGAACAATACAGGATTCCAGTAAAAGCTAGAAAATACAAAGCCAGGGGAAGAAGAAATTTAGGTAGACCAAAGAAAAGGTGGGAACCGTAACAGGCTGAAGGCCTAAAACATGAAGCGAAGAAGGAGAAGAAGAAGATTTCTAGATTTCGAAGGGTTGGGTTTAATCGTAGTTTGTTGGCAGCATACATATATTTTGTTGTCTTCAAGTTTGATCATGTATACACGTGACAAAACACTGTAAACGTCGCCCAAATTTAGCTGTGTACTTTGACCTCGTCAAAACTTGAGCACGCAGTAAGTCGAGTAAAATGTCACACTTAGTTACTATTGTGGTAACAGAGCTGTTATTACCGGCAGGTTGAGGCGTCACTTCAGTTTTTGTGACAACGCGTGACAATAACCCCAACGGTACACAAACATGTGAGCGATGAAACAAAACACAACAACAAAATTTAAACACACCGCTTGAGCTTAAAAACTAATTTATCATTACACCAAACTCGTTCATGATGTTGTCATGAAAAAACTAAAGTTGTAAAGTTGTAGAATGTTGGTAAAGAAAAAATGAAAGAAAATTCAGCATGTAATCGGAATAGATCATATGATTCCCCAAAATGACTATAAATTTTCTCTGATATTCATACAGAAAGAAATATAAGTCACTGTTACTTCCACAAAATATGTAAAAAATAAAAAGGAAAACTTTTGTTTATATTTGACTATATAAAATTATGTTTATAAAAATTATTCGGGTTGGAGACAATTATGCTCAATACCTAACTTAAATAGTCTTCTTCTCCACTCCAAGGTATAGGCTTACAACTGGTTCCGCCTTCTCTTCCTTGGTCTACCTATAGCTCGTCTTCCTTGAGGTCTGTGTCTTATTACTTGTTTAGGTAGTTTCATAACTTCCATTCTCTCGATATGATGCCTCATTTCATTTGTCCTGTCCTTATTCTGCTGGCCGTAGAATATATACATTTAACTCGGTTGTTATATCTTTATTTCGTACTTGATCTCTATGGGTGGAACCTTTGGTTTTTCTCAAGAACTTCATTTGAGTTGTTTTTGTGTTCTTCACTGATCATTTGTTCGTCATAGTACAAGTTTCACTTTCATAAGTTAAAACACGTGTTTTCATTACTTTATAGAATTTTATCTTTGGTGTCTCTCGTTGTCTTATTTCCAAGTGTTCTGTATATAGGAACGAATATAATTTGAAATCTATTTATTTTTATATCAATGCCAATGCCAGACAGACTTCAACATACATTGTTCAATTATTAGTTTTCATCATCATCTTCAAGGCTTAAACTAAGGATGGTTTGTTCCGGTCTCAAATAGGAAAAGATTAGAACTGGTCACTCCAGCGCTTCCTAGGACGTCCCAAACCTCTCCGTCCATTCGGCTTATAGTTCCATAGTTATTTGGGGATGCGGCAGTCATCCAATCGGCAAAGATGTCCCCACCAATTTAGCCGATACTGGGCGATCCTGCCGAGTATACTCATAATATACAGTTCCTGCCGTATATCTGTGATTCTTCTATGATCATGGAATGTGTACCCCTGCCACGTGCCTGTGAAATCTCATTTCAGCCGCTCGGATGCGACTAGCCTGTCCTTTCGTTACAGTTCAATTATCATTCGTAACCTTCATCATCGTCTTCTTCTTCTTCTTCTTCTTCTTCTTCTTCTTCTTCTTCTTCTTCTTCTTCTTCTTCTTCTTCGGCTTTTCTTCCTCCTCCTCCTCCTCCTCCTCCTCCACCCACTCCTCCTCCTCGTCTCAAAACAAAGTTTGATGATATAAAACAAACTGTTTCAACTCCTTCACATATAGATACAAAAATACACGCACACGCGCGCGCGCGCGTACACACACATATACTCACATACACAAACACGTTGACTCAAATAACTGTTCTGTTGTGTTTGACATTTCTTTTGTATTCATACACAGGTCCTGATGATGACAATAAATATTGTCGAAACGTCGACTCAAATATATATTTAATTTGTGTGATACTTTTTGACCGATCCTCACAGACCCCTCACCGCAAAAATTCATTGATTGACGGTCACTACGAATTTAAGGATTTATAATAAATTATAATATAGGCTATATCAAAATAATAGTAATATAACAATTAGACAGACTCTAATCTGTTAATATTGTTATAACAGATTATTATTGTTAATATTGTATATTTAGTAATATTGACTATTTTACATAAATATTTTTGTTTATATTGTAAGGTACTTTAATTTCTATATTTTTGAGTAGTTTGTTAATTTTATTCATTGTATAAATAATATTTGTTAATTTTATTCATACGTAAGTAAATATAGCCTATATTCCTGACATCTTATGTTTTGTTAATTTTTATTTTATATTCTTATACACGCTGGTTTTGAATGTATTTTATTTTATTTCCAGTTTTTATGATTTTCTTTCGTTTTAACCATTTTCGTTGGCTATTTAATGTTTTTACGCCTACAGATGTAGGCATCTTACATGTCACATGCGTCAGTGGTTTTGATCAGAAATATTCAACAGGCGGCCAGCGACCTTATAATGGGAAGCCAGTTAAATATTTGCCCTCTTTAATTATTAAACGTTACTTTACGTTCACTACTTTTAGAATAGTTACTGTGAAATTGTTTATAAAATTTTTTTAATTGTTAGGAAAAAATAAATTGTCTCATTTTGCAAGCAGTCTGCATTAAGCAGTAATTTATGTAATGCTATTTTTATATATTATGTAATTAATAGAACTTTTTACAAGAATATATATTTTTTCTACATTGTAAGTGACATATAAATTTTTAGATAGTATAATAAATATCATCAGATACAAATTAATAAATTAAAAAATTTTTAATCAATTGTTCAATACAGCTGTTTTATAAGTAGACTAAATTTAAAGTTTTTATATGTAGATATAAAATATCTGATATAATTAAATGTAAAATATAATATAATAATTTTATTAAATTAGTAATTTTAAAAAATTAATAAAATTATCATTTTTGTATTAATCTGAATTTGATCTGGTGTTAATTTATTACTTGTTTTGTGTCTAAATATTTCTAAATTTTCCCATAAGGTCATTTGTGGACCTTTGGAAAAATGTTTATTTTTTTAAATGTGTGTTAAATACTTTTATTTCAACAACAAAAATTATTTAATTTTGGAAATGATTTTTGTTACTTATTGAGTGTGTAGCTAAATTTGATTTATATATATCTGGTTTTAAATATGAATTACGGTGTTGTACATGTCTTTATTTTAAACGTTTTTTAGATTAATAAATTTTTTTATTTTTCACATAAAAATAATGTTATTTTTATCTAATACGCTCTATAGTCACTTATACAACTTCAACAATTGTACATACAAAATTGTTTACAGGCGGAAATCCATGAAGTGAAACAATTTCTTTTTAAAAAATCCACACATATAGCAGGGGAATGGTTACAGCAGCTGGGCATGATGGAGGATGACGGCTAACTAAGGATGCGTTTCGATATAAATCCTTTGGTACAAGAGATGTAGTAAGACCGAGAGTGATATGCAGAGATACTCTGTGAAGACGAAACAGGGTATTTTAAATAAAAAACTGCCAATTCTATGAAAAATTCTTAATAATAGAGAAAGCTACGCAGTAAAATAGTTTTCTATTTTATTTTTACATATATTGATACATTAAAACATTTATGAAAAAGTTTCGTGTTGTCTTCTGTAGAAAGTCCGGCAGAGAAACCTGCCGCTTTTCCAAGTAAAATTAGACCAGAATAAATAGTTTGAGAACAATATTTTATTTCAGAATTAAAGTAAATCTCAAAGTACATCTGTATTTACTTACATCATTTATTTTTTATGGTGTCCCTCAATTTCAACACATTCTTGGAGCCATAACGTTAAAAAGCGCATTACGCGCCACAGAACGGCTGGAGAGATTGCCGCCACTTCTGTACGAATATTCCGCTTCAAATCCACCATTATCCTCAGCCGGTCCAGGTACATCCTACACTTGAGGTATCCCCAAAGAAAGTAATCCCAAGCGTTGAGGTCGGGCGGTCTTGGAGGACACTAAATGTCCCCTCGGTGTGAGGTCACTCGTGCTTCAAACATCTTTTACAATTTATTCGTGGAAGCCCTTGCAGTGTGAGGAGTTGCCCCATCCAGCTGAAACCACGAGGTTTCGAATGCAATACCACATTGTTGTAACTCAGTTGCAAGAAATGTTGTAAGCATGTGAATGCAATGTGGGGATTTTTTAGTCACTGCATTCCCCTCTTCGTCTTCAAAGCAGTAGGGGCTAATTATCCCGGAAGATGGTAAGCCACACAACAAAACAACCTTCTCACTGTGTATTTCAACGGTCGTTCAAGACACACTGTAGGTATTCAAAACTGCTAATTTGTTCCAGGACAGTACCATCTGTAACAATTTTTACCCGTACGGGATCAGTTCTGCGTAAAGCTATCAGCTTGCCTTTAAGTGTGGATTTTGCAATCCAATTATTAGTTTTAATATTCTTATATTCTTTTTACTTCCATGTTCCATAAGAAAATGGAAGTATGGTGATCGCGAGAAAATCGTGTTCGAGGTAAGGGCTGATTCTGATTTTACTACCCTCAAAACATGAAGAACGTAATATTACAAAAAGTGTATGTGTGTGTGTGTGTGTGTGTGTTTGTATGACTTTTTTTATGGCGAACGATAACTCCCGTAAATTCAAACAGAATCAAATAATTGTTTGCATATGTGCCTGAATTGTAGAGGACTCAAGGCCTGTTGATGTTGGTGAAGATCGGTTAAGGGGAAGGGGTAGTTAACCAGCAACGTTTTATGTTTTAACAATAGTAAAGTACTTAATTTTAATAAATAATATATACTGAAAAGATAGTTGTAATAATCCCTTGAAGAAAGGTAGATGAAATATCTGTAAATGAAAATGATAGTTGAAGAGGGAGGTGATAATTTTTTATATGTGTACTACGTTATCGGCTAGAAAGAAATAGTTTTTGTTAAAATTCCTTCCCGGGCTGTTTGGCTGTGGTCCAATATTTAATGCAAAACCAGACGTTTTGGCAGTGCCATCGACTGTCATCATCAGTGAAAATCGAGTGCGCTAACGTGAGGTTGTACACATTAGTGACCACAGTACTGTGGTTAAGGCTGAAGCAAGAAGTAGAAAGAAGTAGTTTCTATGGAAATATTTCATTTCGAAAATTATTTTAAATATAAATCTTAGAACATGGAAGTTGTTTATGGCTCTCCATACCGGTTTTGTTTAATATTGTTTTTAATCTGATGGGTAGGAGCAAAGTTTTCGTGCAATGACAATGCAACAACATTATCAATGTCGTGGGTGTTTTGCTTGTAATTGCTTTGTGACTAGGGTGTCAAGCTGCGAAACGGTTGCGGATCTAACAATTTTATGATAGCGTTTTATTATCGTGGCTGTGGTCAAGCTGGTGTTAGCACTGCTTACGGGTAAACCCTATACTCTGACTGCTTCCATCGTAATTGTTGTATCGCTTAACGTTCCAGAACACAGAACAACTCACAATAAAACATTATAAAAAAAATATTAGCAATATATACATAACTACGGTTAAAACGTTTTATAACAATACATGTCAAACATATTGTAGCGTGACAGAAAATCCACTACATCTTAAGTCATATGAAATCATAAAGTTTAATTACACCAACAAATGTTATAATAATATTGAATGACATTTAAATGAATCAAAGGAATGAACCACGATAAAATAAAAATCCTCATTACATTATATATAAAAACCACTGTTTAAAAAACCAAAGAAAGTATCGAAGCAACTCATAGTATAATATCAGTAATTTACCCAAGAAGCTAAGAGCAGTAGAGCAGTAAACCAGTTATATAAGACCATATCAAGAAAAAAGAGACTCAATTAAAGAGTGGCGAATACCAAAATACCCCAAAAAACAAGAAGAGGGAAGAATAAAGTTTGTGAACAGGAAGAAAACAATACCCTGAAACCTGTAGAGAAGAATAAAGTCAGTATCAGTGAATAAGTTAAATGCTCCAAACTAAACCTCAGTCGAGATAACACCAAGTACCTTGGTTTACCCAAGAATGAAGAAGGAAGACAAGAAAACCAGAAGAATGAAGACTAGAAGAGGGACAAGAATGAAGACTAGAAGAAGGACAAGAATGAAGACCAGAAGGAAGATACGAAGAAGGACAAGAAAGAAGACAGGAGTGAAACCCCCCTTTTTTTTCTAAGTTTTGTAATTTTTTTTTGAATTTTATTTAATTTTATTTTTATTAAGTTTTTTTTTTTTTTAAAAGGGGAGAGACATCATATTTAGAACTAGGTAAAAAAAACCTAGAGGAAGCAAAAGTGTGCAAGGCCCAAATACAATTACAGACATGTCCCCCCAGGTGAATGACAGGACCTGCAAATGAAAAACTCTTTTAACCAACAAGCGTGTGCTTTATTCAACCTGCAAGATTTTACATACATGACAAGTTCGTGATTGTGTGAGCACACCATTAAAGGCAGAATTATATATATATGTATATATATGTATATCCATTAATTCATAAGGTCACAAAGTAAGTGAATTGATATTAAACTAATTGCAAAAATTTCTGCCTGATTATGTATGAGTCAAAGTTAGTAATAATCTCATTCATAAAGCAATACTAATCCATCAGTGTTGTATAATATCAAATAGGGTAGCCTGTTGTCTTAGTAAGCACCTTTATGGTTATTCTCTTTTTTAAATCCGTTACATATTCCCCCAAAAAAAATATATATAGTAAAATTACACACACAAACACATATACGACATGAATAACAAAACATCCCTCATTTCAACACTAACCTCCTCATAAACCCATTCCAACTACAGTAAATGAAGGAACCCTAATATGTATAGATAGGTACAATTATAAATGACAACGTAAATGGAATATCCCAGCTCCTAAGCATAGATTTGCCAGCATATTCACAAGCATAGTTCACACCAGAGAATGCAAGTGACCGCCCCGAAACTCAACCAGCCAAACGACCCCTTACCTTAATCATTAAGCGTTAAGTATGTGTGTGAAAGAAAATCATTTCTCATCTACAGCATCAGACAAACCCCGCTACGTTATTAAAACTCAGCCATGACCAGATGACATGATAGCAGGAGATAATTGACTCCCTAATGGTCTTAATTAGATGAAAGTTAGATCTTACAGCAAACTGCGGATGTGTGTGTATGTGTGTAACTTCTTACACATTATACAGTTATAAGATACTTCATTAGGTGTACTGTGGTAATGTTCACACACGCAATAACATAATTGAACACCAGAGTTTGTGCTAGAGTATAATGTTCAGAACTTCACGAGTGAGCTTCTGGCGGCTTCTGTGCATTCACAAGTTGTAGAGAGAGAGAAATAGATAATCAGAATTTTCCCACCTGGATTGTCCGGTGTACTTAGTTCGTATAGGCGCAGATCAGTGATGTCACAGTCGTGTCACAAGTCCCTGGTGCAGCTTAGCGTTGGAAAAGTCCTCGACTGACGGCATTGTGGCCATAAGATCGTCTCTGCCATTAGGGTGGACAGATGTTCGTCCACCCCTGACACCCATCTCGCCCTTGGTCGAGCACCTGGACATACAATAGGTTGTAGATGGTGTCATAAAGAAAATCACGCCACTTAGGCCGTCCACATTAAATACCAACACTAACTTTAAGCAGCAACAGCGCACACACACATCGCCACCAATTCAGATTAAACCGTATTAAGCTCGTCTAGCAATTACTTTCTTAATGTTTCATTGAAATATTCAAACTGATTTGCTGTGTCTTTCGTAGTTATTAATTACATCAAAACAGCTGAGTGCAAGATACCTTAGCATATTCTCTATTGAAATCAACTTGACCCACGACTCTCACATTCATAATTTAATTAAATTTAATTTAATTTGATTTTGTAATAGCATTAATGCCCAGATTAAAAACTGCTCTATACGCACACACACACACAAGCGTAACTCATAATGAAAGCTGAAACACAAAATATATTTGGGGTTAGAATATTTTCAGAACCCGCAGACTTGCACGTACCTGGAACAACACTTTATCTAGCCTATCATAGTGATAGGTTCGGAAGTCCTGGATAGAAGTTTGCCGCCAGCCGAGACCAGATGAACAGGTTGGAGGATCAAGCAGAAATGAGGCCGATACAACGTTTCGGTCCAGCCAAGTAACCTCCGAATGCAGGAATGTACAGACACAGCTGGCTGGCAGCGCCAGCTGTATTGCGTAGCTGCACAACCGTTTGTGTGTATAACCGACCGGCAACAAACTATCGTAACAGTGTGGCAGAGCGTGACGTCAGCGGCGCTCGTTTTTTAAAATACTAATAATACGTTGCCGAAGCCAGTTCGGCACACCCTCACCCCAAAAGGGCAACATGGTTGACCCAAAACAAACAAGTCCTCAAGCACGACGGCTGCGGGAAACCTGGAAAATCTCAGATTCTAAAACGCTCTTGGTGAGTTCAGTAACACAGGAAAACGAAAAGGCAGAAGGAAGAGGTGTGAGTTAGTGAGTGTGTGTCTGAAAGAGAAGATGTAAGTGTGAGTCCTGCATGCTCGCCGGGCCCTGGTCCGCATGCAGATATAAGAGACAGAAAAGAACAGGAGAAAGAGAAGAATCGCAGGATCCCGCTTTGAGTACTGACCACCAAGGCCTCCCAATTCCAATAACTGAGATCCAGGAACCCCAAATAGTATTCCCCCCTTTTTTTTATGGGCCTAACTGTCATCCCTAACTCATGCCCTATGGCAAAACTTTAACTTCGAAATATGAGTGGTTACTCTTTCAACATCCCCTCCGGGATCACCCAATTTCACTGTGACGGGCGACACAAACCGAAGAATGCGGTATGGTCCCGACCAACGATAACATAGTTTAGCGGCCCTCCTATTTATGGCTGAGCTGATCGGATGGCTCTGACAGTAGACCAAGTCGCCAATCTTAAATGGGTTCGGAATTCGCCCCTGATTGTAGCGACTACGGACGCGTTCGTGCGCACGAAGCAAATTCCTCCGGACCTCCCGCCATCTGTCCACAGTCGTGACCTCAGGATCGTTCGGCAGAAGATCATCAATGTGCCACAAATTGTCCAACGGCAAACTCGGCGAGAACCCAAACATGACTTCAAAGGGTACGGCCTTGTGACTCTCGTGTAGGGCCGTGTTAAATGCCAATTGCAACCACTTTAAATTTTGGTCCCAACAATCCTGTTGTTCAGCATGATAGGCGATAAGCGCTGAACGGAGATTCCGGTTAAATCTCTCCGCGTGGGACGGTTGAGGGTAGTACGGGGAAGTGGTCACATGTTTGATGCCGTTAGCGAAACACATTCGCCGGAAATCTTTTGAAATGAACTGTGGTCCATTGTCAGAGACAATGGTGGACGGAAAACCAAAATGCTGAAAGACATGGGTCTGTAGCATAAGGATAGTTGAGCGAGTGTTTGCCTGTCGTAAGGGCAGTAGCCAGACAAACTTGGAAAAAGCATCCACGCAAACAAGTAGATAAGCATTACCTGACTTGCTACGAGGGAAAGGTCCCACGTAGTCTATGAATAACTTCTCCATGGGTTTGCTCGCCACATCAGATGACAATAGACCCAATTTAGTGTTTTGAGCAGGCTTACTCAAGCCACAGAGATGACATGCTTTCACACGAGCCGCGATGTCCCTGTCCATGCCCTTCCAGATGAAATGCCTCCTAATACTGGAAATGGTCTTCGAAATTCCCTTATGGCCACCTATTGGGGAATCATGATAGTAGCTGAAGACCATTGGCACGAGCTTGCTAGGCAGCACAACCTTCGGGGCACGTCCTTTTCGTTCTCGGCAGCACAGGACGCCCTTGGACAGAAAATATGGTACCTGCACGTTACCCTCTTTTAGGTGTTGGATGATAGGACCCAACTCTTCATCATTTAACTGATGGGGTAACACATCAGTAAAAGCCAAAGGAAAATCCAGCAGAACGGAACAGGGTTGCTCAGAATAGGCCTCGCTGGGTTGGGAGAACATACGTGACAAGGCGTCTGCAACAACATTTTGTGTTCCCCTGATGTGTTGCACTTTGAATTTAAAGGATGAGATCTTGACCACCCAACGCCCTATTTTACCCAGCTGCCGGGGATGAGCGAGAAGCCAGGAGAGAGCCTGATTATCGGTCTCCAACAGGAACTCAGCGTGTTCCAAGAAACGCCTGAACTTATCTAGAGCGTACACAACAGCAAGACACTCTAGTTCATACACTGAAGACTTCCTCTCTTGTTGGGTCAAGGTCCGGGATATAAATGCCACCGGCTGCCTAGCACCACCGACTTCCTGGGACAGAACCGCCCCGAGCGCAACAGAACTCGCGTCCGTTTGCAAAATGAATTTTTTTGAAAAATCAGGCATCCTCAACACAGGGGGAGAGACGATCGCCTCCTTGAGGGTATCAAAGGCCCGCTGTTGCCTCTCTCCCCATACAAATTTGGTACCCTTTTTCCTGAGTTCGTTTAAAGGTACAGCAATCTCCGCGGCATTAGGGATAAATCTACGGTAAAAATTGACCATGCCAACAAATCTGGCAACACCTTTCGTATCCCTAGGGGGAGGAAAATCCCGGATGCCTTGTGTCCTCTCCGGGTCGACCGTCACACCCCCATATGAGACGAGATGCCCTAAAAACGATATACTCCTTTGTGCAAACTTTACCTTGTCTGGATTGATAGTGAGGCCAGCACTCCTCAATCGGCACATCACCTCTCTCAGGTGACCCAGATGCTCCTCGAACGTTTTACTGTAGACCAAGAGGTCATCAAGATAATTAAAGATGAATTTAAATTTTACGTCATGGAATACAGTGTCAAGTAGTCGCGTGAGGGTTTGAGCCCCCACTGCCAGACCATGGGTACCCTAGTATATTGATAAAGATTCCATGGCACACAGAATGCCTAATAAGGGCGGCTTTCCTTAGACAGAGGAATCTGATGATAAGCGGCATTGAGGTCAAAGATGGTGAAGTACCTGGCCCCACTAAACCAATCGAACGCGGAATGTAAATCGGGAAGAGGAACTGAATCCACCTCAATATTAGCATTGAGTTTGCGATAGTCAATGACCATACGCTGTTTACCTCCAGGCTTGGGCACCAGAATTGCTGGGCTTCTGGCGGCTTCTGTGCATTCACATGTTGTAGAGAGAGAGAAATAGATAATCAGAATTTTCCCACCTGGATTGTCCGGTGTACTTAGTTCGTATAGGCGCAGATCAGTGATGTCACAGTCGTGTCACAAGTCCCTGGTGCAGCTTAGCGTTGGAAAAGTCCTCGACTGACGGCATTGTGGCCATAAGATCGTCTCTGCCATTAGGGTGGACAGATGTTCGTCCACCCCTGACACCCATCTCGCCCTTGGTCGAGCACCTGGACATACAATAGGTTGTAGATGGTGTCATAAAGAAAATCACGCCACTTAGGCCGTCCATATTAAATACCAACACTAACTTTAAGCAGCAACAGCGCACACACACATCGCCACCAATTCAGATTAAACAGTATTAAGCTCGTCTAGCAATTACTTTCTTAATGTTTCATTGAAATATTCAAATTGATTTGCTGTGTCTTTCGTAGTTATTAATTACATCAAAACAGCTGAGTGCAAGATACCTTAGCATATTCTCTATTGAAATCAACTTGACCCACGACTCTCACATTCATAATTTAATTAAATTTAATTTAATTTGATTTTGTAATAGCATTAATGCTCAGATTAAAAACTGCTCTATACGCACACACACACACAAGCGTAACTCATAATGAAAGCTGAAACACAAAATATATTTGGGGTTAGAATATTTTCAGAACCCGCAGACTTGCACGTACCTGGAACAACACTTTATCTAGCCTATCATAGTGATAGGTTCGGAAGTCCTGGATAGAAGTTTGCCGCCAGCCGAGACCAGATGAACAGGTTGGAGGATCAAGCAGAAATGAGGCCGATACAACGTTTCGGTCCAGCCAAGTAACCTCCGAATGCAGGAATGTACAGACACAGCTGGCTGGCAGCGCCAGCTGTATTGCGTAGCTGCACAACCGTTTGTGTGTATAACCGACCGGCAACAAACTATCGTAACAGTGTGGCAGAGCGTGACGTCAGCGGCGCTCGTTTTTTAAAATACTAATAATACGTTGCCGAAGCCAGTTCGGCACAGGAGGAGAGGAAGAAATAGTATGAAAGAAACACCGTTGTAAAACCTATTATTATATAAACTACTATCAACCCCAAACCTATAAAAACTATGCAAAAGAAAGTATAACATACCCAAAATCCTATAAAAATGTAATTATTGAGAAAACTAAAGTGCTGTATAGCGTTATAAGAAGTGAACCGACTAAAGCTATTGTGTAATAAAGAAAATAAACTAGTCTTAACAGTCCATGATTACTAAAGGTCTGGTCTGAGATAATAAGACTCAAAATATCAGAACCAACAGTGAAAGTGAATTTGTGTAAGTGTTTTTTAGAAATGCAATAAACTTAAATTTGGTGATACTATAACTTATCAGTATGCAATATCACAACTTTAATATCTAATAATAAACATCATAATAAAATAATGAAATGGAAGATTTCCAGTATTTTATTATTTTAATGTAAATCTTTATTTACAAGACATTTGTAAAAAATGATAATAAATAGAGTATAGGAGTTCATGTTTACTGATGTAGTGGGATCACAAATAATAATGGTTTAGACCAGAAAGGACTGGCATTAATATAGTATTAATAAGTGTAAAATGTTTAAATAGACTGTTTATTCACAGTCCTAAAATCAAGGTGTTAGTAAAATGTATTTGTAAGAGTTATTAGAAAATAAGATTTATGTTATGTGTTCTAAAAAGAATTATGTTTGTTACATAATAGCCTACATACCATTAATAATGTTCCAAGAGGTATGCTATGTTAACTCAAAAATAGTTAAAAGATATATGTTCAAATCATGTCTGCAATATGTTCAATTGTGCAGATTGCTAAACAATGTTCATAATTATTTATTTTAATAACCGTAGTGTTAATTAACTACTACACCACACAATAAGTTATAAACCATGTTATTTTCATATAATTGTAATTATGTAAAGTCAGAGGAGGAGTTAAGTTTAAATTTATTTGAGAAAGACAGAAATATAAAATTCTAAAATCTAGGCCATTTGGTGAATTCACAGAAACAGTATAAACCAATATAATTCACTTATAAATCCTGTAAACTAGCAAGATTTATATAAGGTAACTCAATTAACCACTACTGGGAATGATCCTATGAGTTAAAATGATAATAAGGAAATATACCTTAACATATTGTAAATTTTCAAAATATATAAATCAATTAATTTTAAAGAGCAATGTCAAATTTACAGATTAACACAAAAAAAACCAGTTCAAAGGTTTAATTTATTTGTACTTAAGGAAAGAAATAGGAATATGAATAATTAAAATTTATTATAATAGTATTAAGAATATTTAAAATGGAGGAAATTCGTATAAAGACGGAAATCCAATTTTGAGCCTATATTTCCAAAGAGTGAACAAAATTTGTTAATTTCCACAAAATGTCTACAGATATGGACTATAATACATCAAATTTAAAGGGAATGAGATGATTAAACCAATAATAAGGTTCATAATTCATAAAAGTGATGAATAAAATAGATAAATTCCATATATAATGTAATATTTTATCATGTGTATGGGAAATCGAAATATGTTAACAATACTTTTTCAAAGATTAACTGGGCCAGATTTATGACCAAGTTAATTAGTCTTTTGTTGAATATCAAGCTGAATAGTTGTGTTACAAAACGTTCTTTAAATCGAGTCGAAAATGGTACTAGCGTTTAGCCATTAAAATAAGTGAAACGAGAGTTAGACGAATTAGACACTTTTTAAAACTAAAGCTATCAAAACGTTCACGACAATAGTGAAAACAAACATCTAACTTCATGATACGAGTGACAGAAAACAGTAAAACATTATATTTAAACTAATTCACTCTACAAATCATAACCATATCTTGAGAACTTTAACTCAAAGAAGTGAGCACATACAAAATAAACTAACCAACACAAGTTTACACAGAACACTTCGTCAGAATACACCAAATAACTTAACAGACATATTACACCAGTGCGGGAAGATTTCAGACATTCACGAAGGTAATTTTGTCGTGATTTTCGAACATGCCGATTTTTCAGTGAACTCGCCATGTCTAGTAGCGGCCATTTTGGAAAATTCAAGCCTGCCTTCTTTATCTTCCAGCAGTGACGTCATCGTCTGCATATTGGTTTGACAACATTCATACACATTACTTATTGGAATTATTTAAATTCTATTGAATAATAATTATTATATTTGTGTTAATTGTTAATGTTATACTTTCTCGTCACCCTTCTCTGATTATTAATTGTAATCGCTCAAAGAACCTGTCTTTTAATATATTAAATATCATAAATTTTGTTCTGTATGACACAATCGATAATTCCCGAGACAGAGTCGATAATTGCTCTCCATCGATAAAAAATCGATTATTTATTTAAATTGTCAATAAATCTTTATATTTCCATTATTTCTTATCTGTTACTTATTTCACAGGTTAAGTTAAGAGTATTTATTAAGGCTGAAGGACTTAAGTAAGAAGAAAATATTTTATTTGAACGAGATATTGGACCAGCCAGAAAAGTCACCAATCGATTATTAACTGGAGTTAATCTATTTAACTCCAGACTTGGTTCAAATCTTCAAGAAGTGCTCGCCGGTCAATAAATACCTGCCTGTTATTAAAATTTTTACAAGAACCTTATAAAACAGATTTATATCTTATACACACCTCATAATAAACATAAACAAAATCTTTTACTATTTGAAAATTCTATTTTTATAAAATTTTCTATTAACTTTTTATCTTTTGTAACGACCGGCATACAGAGGGTCTGTTACAATATATTAGGCGTAACATAATATAAGAATCATAAATATAAGACTAAACTACAAAATAACGGAAAATTAAATAAAATTTTCTTTCCTGTAGTGGCGGTTGAAAGGCCTACAAACGACTGGTAGTTTTTTTTTTTAGATGTTCGAGACTGGTCCTTATTAGGACCAGAGTCAGGCTGTTCTGGGGCAAGCCCCTTCAGCCTTGTGGATAGGAATTTTGGGTGCATTCGCACGCCAGTGCAGAACGGCCGTTGAGAAATTGGAGGTACCTGAAAGTAAGAGAGAGTGTCTGAGTTGGTGATGGTGTGGCAGCTTCTATGAGGCGGTGAGGGGGTGTTTTAGTGCCAAACTACAAGACTGAGGCGACCAAAGACGAGCAGCGTGTGACGCTAAATGTGTCGGGAAGCATCGTAATGGCGTCAAGGGACGACAGGTTATATGGGTGTTGTGTTAGGTTTTGTAGGATGTCAATTATTTTATTTTATTATTTCGTGGTAAGGATTCGTTAAGGATTGTGGACGGGGCAGAGGAGTTGTTTACGGTTTATTTTATTCAGTTTGTTGTAGCCAGTGCAGCTTATTAGTCGGGTCCAGGGACCCTCCGGGTGCGAGTTCTTCTGCCTCGATTTCTGGATGGAGGCTCATCCGCAAGATCCAGGAGGCGGTTATAGATATAAATAGTTTTCTTCCGTTTTTATACCCCGCCGACCTGCTAAAGACCACGCCCCCTCCCGAACGTCTACTTTACATGAAGCGGAAAACATCAACCTACACGGAAATATCCAACCGTTGGATATTTGTAGCTTTTAAAGCACTGTTTATGTTACAGTAACACGTAACTATTACGAGTGTTGGTAAAGTAGGAAACAAGGTGTCACACTGCTGTGCAGTAACAAAAGCTTTAAGAGAAGAGTGTTACAAAGCAACTTCTCCATTCAAATTTTATATTAATCCAATAATCCATCTTTTACGCAGTCGAAAAATACATTGTTGTGAACTGATGATCTGAATGAATGACGACATTGGACGAACAGGACTTGACAGAACTTGGATCGTTCATAAACGAGGTCACTATTCAAGCAAGTCGCGTTGCTTAATGAAGTCTGCGAATTTCTATACCTTGGCTGTCGTTGGATTTCTCTGACTGAAAAACAAGTATTAGTCTTCTTCTTCTTCTTCTTCTTCTTCTTCTTCTTCTTCTTCTTCTTCTTCTTCTTCTTCTTCTTCTTCTTCTTCTTCTTCTTCTTCTTCTTCTTCTTCTTCTTCTTCTTCTTCACTTCAAGGTATAGGCTTGCAACCTGTTCCGTCTTCACAGCCACCGTTTTCTTGGTCTGCCTCTATCTCGAGATTATGAGTAGACGTAGTTTCCCTACAAGAGGTAACCAGCCTCCAGCCAGGCAGTTAGGTGAAGAGGCTGCCACCTTAAGGCTTCCCAACGTGCCTGATTTTCTGTTGGAGTATTCTCCCTTAGCCTTTGAGGATCCTCCACGCCGCAAGGCGGTTGATTTGTAATTTTTAATCAAGGCTTTCTTCCTCTAGCCTTTGACGAACCAACACCGGACTGCAAGGCGGCAGCTAAGAAATTAAAACTAATAAAGAAGACACCAAACTCCTTGTATACTCTAATAACGTCGGAATCAGAAGAGAACAAGAGTCAGACAAGAGAGACTAGACAGGAAAGATTCAAGGAAGGGATCTCGCCCAACACGAGTTGAAGCAAAGTGAGAACCAACGTAGGGCACATCGGGAATGCCAAAGCAGTATCTACAAGATGTAGAACCCTGATGTACCTAGTATTAGTGGAAAACAATTATTAGCGGAAGAAACGAGTTCTGCCACAAACAGGGAGACATGTATAATAACAGGCAGGCGATGGCTCTTGAGTAGATCTCCTCAGCGTCAGCGTCAGAAA
Organism: Magicicada septendecula; assembly: GCA_034769895.1. Lineage (NCBI taxonomy): Eukaryota > Metazoa > Arthropoda > Insecta > Hemiptera > Cicadidae > Magicicada > Magicicada septendecula. The sequence continues at coordinate 144,621 of JAWRYS010001774.1, forward strand.
AAATAGAACCTTTAGAAACAAATAATCCCAAACTACAAAAATATTAAACCTGCCAACCTCCCTGATCACACAATAATTGAAATTTCCCTGCCTACTTACCATGTCTTCAACTCTCTTCTTTGTGTCCCCCGCCTACCTTTACGTCTCTGTGTAGCCTCCTTCCAGCTTTGTCAACTTGCGTTACTCGTCCCTGCCTTGACCGCCCCACTCATAAATAGCCACCTCCATCAGCCACTCCCTTCACATACAAGGCTACAAACTACATCGACACACAAAAACATCCACATGCACTACCTCACCTTCTAAATGTTTTCACCTCGAAAATCTCAATAAAAAAGTCTTGAGTAGATTAAGTTTTGGGTAGCTGGTACTTCTATTTGGTTTTATACGTGGGTTTTACAAAAAACGAGTATTGTTTTAAAAAACATATTTGTTTCCATGTGCAAATTTAGTTAGCGTGTCAACCTAACAACATCAACTTTTGGCATCACAGACACACAGCATTAAACAGAAAATTTTTTGTTAGAAATATGACAATATAAAACGATATAAATCGTTAAAAAACTATTTTATAAGACACACAAATAGAATATATCCACTATTTATATTATCGAATAACCACTATATGCGATATTCACTACATATCGATGCCAACAATCGCCCAATCGAAATATCGAAAATAATTGTGGGTACCCTTATTGGGAAAGTACATAATATTTACTAATATCGTATGCTATATTTACTACATATGTATACCCCCTATTGCATAGTCGAAATATTGAAAATAATGCAAGTACCACGATATTTGTATATTTCTTATAAGTTTACATTATATACGTATTAGTAAAATCTGGCTTTGTTGACTTTGTTGAACCTGCTTTTTGACTTTGTCTTCGATTGGCTTTGTTGAAACTACCTTCCACAAGTGTTTTGTTTTCTGGCGATGTCAAAATTTGTAGCAGTCTTTTAATTCTATTCACTAAATTTCAGGATATTCAATAATGATACAGAATAATATATAAACGTTTGAAGGGATAATGTTTTATAATATAATTATACGTATAGTATACACATTATAGTTTCTTCGTCTGCGATAGATTGAGGAGTAACATAAAAGATCGCTGCAAGAAAATATTAGGCACGAGAGTCCCCCCCCCCCAGTATAACATTTTTGAAGCGATGCTTCAAGGGGAGGCCACCTGGAACTGTAACACTTCGCAGAAGAGATTCTTGGGGGAAAGAAGATCTTGTCCCCTTCAAGGATTAGGTTATATAAACATTATCAGGCACCCAGCTCATCCTCGGACGACCCACGTCTCAACTACCAATAGTTCTGTGCCGCTTTCGGCAATTGATCCTCTGTCCTCCTTTGCAGATGACCCCTACCATTGTCTTCTGTAAAATGCAATAATTTCATTTATGTCCTTTACTTCGAGTTCTGCTCTGATATCTTCATTCCTTGCTGTGTCTTGTGCATAGAAGGTAGATTTGGAAAATACAGTATAGAAGAATAACAAGTCAGATGTTAGCCCTAAGGCTGAAGAACTATAGGCTAGCCCGAAGTTATGTGTCAAACAGGTCCCGGTCAGCGTCCTGGAACAGAAAAGGAAGGGAAGGTGGCTTTTTAGTGGGTCGGGTATAATACTTAACTTCACAGATCCCGGAAGTGTGCACTCTTCCCGACATCTGTTCAGCAGATTTGTCTACCTATCTTAGCCAAAAAAAAAATTGATTATAATACACATTTATTATTTTAGTATTTTATGTTATAAATATAATTATAATTTTTTCTTCGGTGAAGAGTTTGTTAGGATCGGTCAGAAAGTATAACACTAGTTTATTATGTAATGTTATGTAAATTCTCTGATGTAAGTTACTACAGTTCTACAGTTACTATGTAATTCAGAATGAATGACGGCGTCTTCAACGCCAGCAGAGAGTGAAACTATATAAAAATTACTTTTAATAATTTACATAATTGAACATCTCTATAATCTGTATTTAGCTGTACGTTTTCTGTACCAATTCTAATATTTAATTGTTGATTACTGCTTTTATAATTATACAAATACCATTATATTATGAGTAATATAAAGTGTAATATTGTATAAATTACGTTCAGTAATATAATAATTTTCTCGGTGTCGTAAAGAAAACGTTTGATGATATAAAACAAACTGTTTCAACTCCTTCAGATATAGGTACAAGAATACACGCACACGAGCGCGCGCGCATACACACACATACACAAACACGTTCACTCAAATAACTGTTCTGTTGTGTTTGACATTTCTTTTGTATTCATACACAGGTCCTGATAATGACAATAAATATTGTCGTCGAAACGTCGACTCAAATATATATTAGTTTGTGTGAAACTTTTTGACCGATCCTCACAAACCCTTCACCGCAAAAATTCATTGATTGAGGGTCACTACGAATTTAAGGATTTATAATAAATTATATTATAGGCTATATCAAAATAATAGTAGTATAAAATTTAGACAGATTATAATCTGTTAATATTGTTATAACAGATTATTATTGTTAATATTGTATATTTATTAATATTGACTATTTTTACATAAATGTTTTTGTTAATATTGTAAGGTACTTTAAGTATTTTTGAGTAGTTTGTTAATTTTATTCATTGTTTGCATACGTAAGTAAATGTAGCCTATATTCCTGACTTCTTTTTGTTAATTTTTATCTTATATTCTTATACTCGCTGCTTTTTGTTTGTATTTTATTTTATTTCCAGTTTTTATGGTTTTTATTTTGTTTTAACCATTTTCGTCGGCTATTTAATGGTTTTACGCCTACCGATGTAGCTTATATGCCACAAGCGTCAGTGGTTTTGATCAGACATATTCAACAGGCGGCCAGCGACCTTATAATGGGAAGCCAGTTTAATATTTACCCTCTTTATTTATTAAACATTACTTTACATTTATTACTTTTAGAATAGTTACTGTGAAATTGATTATAAAAATTTTTAATTGTTATAAAAAAATAAATTGTCTCATTTTGCAAGTAGTCGGCATTAAGCAGTAGCGTGAATTTTTAATTTATAAATAAATAAATAGCATGAATATGTTTATATTATCGTTTATTTATGTAATGCTATTTTTATATATTATGTAATTAATACAACTTTTTACAAGAATACATATTTTTTCTACATTGTAAGTAACATATGAATTTTTAGATAATATAATAATTATCATCTGATACAAATTATTAAAATAAAAATTTTTTGAATCAATTGTTCAATACAGCTGTTTTATATGTAGACTAAATTTAAAGTTTTTACATGTAGATATAAAATATCTGACATAATTAAATGTAAAATATAATATAATAATTTTATTAAATTAATAATTTTAAAAATATTATCATTTTTGTATTAATCTGAGTTTGTTCTTGTGTTAATTTATTACTTGTTTTGTGTGTAAATATTTCTAAATTTTCCCATAAGGTAATTTGTGGACCTTTGGAAAAATGTTTATTTTTTTAAATGTGTGTTAAATACTTCTATTTCAACAACAAAAATTATTTAATTTTGGAAATTTTTTGACATGATAATGTCTTATGGCTGGGGGTCATTTGAAAATTTCTGTAACGCATCACGCTGCATGACGTCATCATTTACCAGCCGGGAATCGTTAACTAAAACCGCGACCGCTAACGTGCTAACGTCCGTCGCAGATTAAAGACCTAACAAGCAAACAACACTGCATAGCTGTAGATAGGTATGTAACCAATCAGTCAGTCAGTAACCATAATAATGTTGCGTTTAGCTGGCGGCTGAAAGACATTATCATGCTCTTAAGCTTTTACCATTTGGTAAACGGTACTTTACATTTTTTTTGTTATTTATTGAGTGTGTAGCTAAAATTGATGTATATATATCTGGTTTTAAATATGAATTACGGTGTTGTATATGTCTTTCTTTTAAACGTTTTTTAGATTAATAAATTTTTTTATTTTTCACATAAAAATAGTGTCATTTTTATGTAATACGCTCTATAGTCACTTATACAACTACAACAATTGTACATACAAAATTGTTTACAGGCGGAAATCCATGAAGTGAAACAATTTCTTTTTAAAAAATCCAAACATAGCAGGGGAATGGTTACAGCAGCTGGGCATGATGGAGGATGGACGGCTAACTAAGGTTGCGTTTCGACATAGGTCCTTTGGTACAAGAGATGTACTAAGACCGAGAGTGATATGCAGAGATACTCTGTGAAGACGAAACAGACTATTTTAAATAAAAACTGCCAATTCGATGAAAAACGCTTAATAATAGAGAAAGCTAAGCAGTAAAATAGTTTTCTATTTCATTTTTACAAATATTGATACATTAAAACATTTTTGTAAAAGTTTCATGTTGTCTTCTGTACAATGTCCGGCAGAGAAACTTGCCGGTTTTCCAAGTAAAATTAGACCAGAATAAATAGTTTGAGAACAATATTTTATTTCAGGATTAAAGTACATCTATATATACTTACATCAATAATTTTTTACAAATTACATTCGTTAGATGGTGTCCCTCATTTTCAACATATTCTTGGAGCCGTAACGGTAAAACGCGCATTACGCGTCACAGAACTTCTGGAGAAAGTGCCGCCACTTCTGTCCGAATATTCCGCTTCAAATCCACCATTGTCATCAGCCGGTCCAGGTACACCCTACACTTGAGATACTCCCAAAGAAAGTAATCCCAAGCGTTGAGGTCGGGCGGTCTTGGATGACACTGAATGTCCCCTCGGTGTGAGATCACTGGTGCTTCAAACATCTTTTACAATTTATTTGTGGAAGCCCTTGCAGTGTGAGCAGTTGCCCCATCCATCTGAAACCACGTGGTTTCGAATGCAATACCACATTGTTGTAACTCAGTTGCAAGAAATGTTGTAAGCATGTGAATACAATGTGGAGATTTTTTAGTCACTGCATTCCCCTCTTCATCATCAAAGCAGTAGGGGCTAATTATCCCGGAAGATGGTAAGCCACACCACAAAACAACCTTCTCACAGTGTATTTCAACGGTCGTTCAAGACACACTGTAGGTATTCAAAACTGCTAATTTGTTCCAGGACAGTACCATCTGTAACAATATTTCCCGTACGGGATCAGTTCTGCGTAAAGCTATCAGCTTGCCTTTAAGTGTGGATTTTGCAATCCAATTATTAGTTTTAAATATTCTTAAATTCTTTTTACTTCCATGTTCCATAAGGAAATGGAAGTATGGTGATTGCGAGAAAATCGTGTTCGAGGTAAGGGCTGATTCTGATTTTACTACCCTCAAAACATGAAGAACGTCATATTACAAAAAGTGTATGTGTGTGTGTGTGTGTGTGTGTATGACTTTTTTATGGCGAACGATAACTACCGTAAATTCAAACAGAATCAAATAATTGTTTGCATATGTGCCTGAATTGTAAAGGACTCAAGGCCTGTTGATGTTGGTGAAGATCGGTTAAGGGGAAGGGGTAGTTAACCAGCAACGTTTTATGTTTTAACAATAGTAAAGTACTTAATTTTAATAAATAATATATCCTGAAAAGATAGTCGTAATAATCCCTTGAAGAAAGGTAGATGAAATATCTGTAAATGAAAATGATAGTTGAAGAGGGAGGTGATAATTTTTTATATGTGTACTACGTTATCGGCTAGAAAGAAATAGTTTTTGTTAAAATTCCTTCCCGGGCTGTTTGGCTGTGGTCCAATGTTTAATGCAAAACCAGACGTTTTGGCAGTGCCATCGACTGTCATCATCAGTGAAAATCGAGTGCGCTAACGTGAGGAGGTATGCGTTAATGATCACAGTACTGTGGTTAAGGCTGAAGCAATAAGTAGAAAGAAGTAGTTTCTATTGAAATATTTCATTTCGAAAATGATTTTAAATATAAATCTGAGAACATGGAAGTTGTTTATGATTCTCCATACCGCTTTTGTTTAATATTGTTATATTCTTTTTAATCTGATGGGTAGGAGCAAAGTTGTCGTAAGGGAGCATTGTCGTGCAATGACAATGCAACAACATTATCATTGTCGTGGGTGTTTTGCTTGAAATTGCTTTGTGACTAGGGTGTCAAGCTGTGAAATGGTTGCGGATCTAACAATTTTATGATAGCTTTTTATTATCAAAGCTGTGGTCAAGCTGGTGTTAGCACTGCTTACGGGTAAACCCTATACTCTGACTGCTTCCATCCTAATTTTTTGCTTAACGTTCCGCTTTTCTGGAATGTGGTATCGTCCCCAGAAGCTATACAACAAAGAACAACTTACAATAAAACATTATAAAAAAAATATTAGCAATATATACATAACTACGGTTAAAACTTTTTATAACAATATATGTCAAACAAATATTAGGCGTAACATAATATAAGTATCATAAATATAAGACTAAACTATAAAATAACGGAAAATAAAATAAAATTTTCTTTCCTGTAGTGGCGGTTGAAAGGCATACAAACGACTGGCAGCTTTTTTTTTTAGATATTCGAGACTGGCCCTTATTAGGACCAGACTCAGGCTGGTCTGGGGCAGGCCCCCTTCAGTCTTGTGGATAGGAATTTTGGGTGCATTCGCACGCCAGTGCAGAACGGCCGTTGAGAAATTGGAGGTACCTGAAAGTAAGAGAGAGTCTCTGAGTTGGTGATGGTGTGGCAGCCTCTATGAGGCGGTGAGGGGGTGTTTTAGTGCCAAACTACAAGACTGAGGCGACCAAAGACGAGCAGCGTGTGACGCTAAAGGTGTCAGGAAGCGTCGTAATGTCAAGGGACAGGTTATATGGGTGTTGTGTAGGTTTTGTAGGATGTCAATTATTTTATTTTATTATTTCGTAATAGGGATTCGTTGAGGATTGTGGACGGGGCAGAGGAGTTATTTACGGTTTATTTTATTCAGTTTGTTGTAGCCAGTGTAGCTGATTAGTCGGGTCCAGGACCCTCCGGGTGCGAGGTCTTCTGCCTCGATGGAGGCTCATCCGCAAGATATAGGAGGCGGTTATATATATAAATAGTTTTCTTCCGTATTTATACCCCGCCGACCTGCTAAAGACCACGCCTCCTCCCGAACGTTTCACTTTACCATGAAACGGAAAACACCAACCCACACGGAAATATCCAACCATTGGATATTTGGAGCTTTTAAAGCACTATTTATATTACAGTAACACGTAACGTTTACGAGTGTTGGTAAAGTAGGAAATAAGGTGTCACACTGCTTTGCAGTAACAAAAGCTTTAAGAGAAGAGTGTTACAAAGCAACTACTCCATTCAAATTTTATATTAATCCAATAATCCATCTTTTACGCAGTCGAAAAATACATTGTTGTGAACTGATGATCTGAATGAATGACGACATTGGACGAACAGGACTTGACAGAACTTGGATCGTTCATAAACCAGGTCACTATTGAAGCAAGTCACGTCGCTTGATGAAGTCTGCGAATTTCGCTCTATACCTTGCATCTCGTTGGATTTCTCTGAATGAAAACCAAGTATTCTTCTTCTTCTTCTTCTTCTTCTTCTTCTTCTTCTTCTTCTTCTTCTTCTTCTTCTTCTTCTTCTTCTTCTTCTTCTTCTTCTTCTTCTTCTTCTTCTTCAAGGTATAGGCTTGCAACCTGTTCCGTCTTCACAGCCACCGTTTTCTTGGTCTGCCTCTATCTCGAGATTATGAGTAGGCGTAGTTTCCCTACAAGAGGTAACCAGCCTCCAGCCAGGCAGTTAGGTGAAGAGGCTGCCACCTTAAGGTTTCCCAACGTGCCTGATTTTCTGTTGTAGTATTCTCCCTTAGCCTTTGAGGATCCTCCACGCCACAAGGCGGTAGTTTTGTAATTTTTAATCAAGGATTTCTTCCTCTAGCCTTTGACGAACCAGCACCGGACTGCAAGGCGGCAGCTAAGAAATTAGAACTAATAAAGAAGACACCCAACTCCTTGTATACTCTAGTAACGTGGGAATCAGAAGAGAACAAGAGTCAGACAAGAGAGACTAGAAAGGAAAGATTAAAGGAATTGATCTCGCCCAACACGAGTTGAAGCAAAGTGAGAACCAACGTAGGGCACATCGGGAATGCCAAAGCAGAATCTACAAGATGTAGAACCCTGATGTACCTAGTATTAGTGGAAAACAATTATTAGCGGAAGAAACGAGTTCTGCCACAAACAGGGAGACATGTATAATAACAGGCAGGCGATGGCTCTTGAGTAGATCTCCTCAGCGTCAGCGCCAGAGCAATAGAACATTTAGAAACATCTAATCCCAAACTACAAAAATATTAGACCTGCCAACCTCCCTGATCACACAATAATTGAAATTTCCCTGCCTACTTACCATGTCTTCAACTCTCTTCTTTGTGTGCCCCGCCTTACTTTACGTCTCCCTGTCGCCTTCTTCCAGCTTTGTCAACTTGCGTTACTCGTCCCTGTCTTCTTGACCGTCCCACTCATAAATGGCCACCTCCGTCAGCCACTCCCTTCACATACAAGGCTACAAACTACATCGACACACAAAAACATCCACATGCACTACTGTGACGATTTAAAGGCAATTTAAATAGCACAAAATAATTTTTATTCAAAATAACACGTGAGAAAATAATCCACCCTCCCCTCTGTACCTATATACCTGTACCAACTTGTAAAAAGACTAGTACGGACATGCAAATTATACTGTTATGAAGCGAATACTAATAATCATTCTATTTAAATAAAAGACGTGATAACATTAAATGAAATACCTAACTCAATAAAGAAAAGGTAGGATAATTAATACTAGTTAATTAATGGAAATATAATAATAATAAATGGAGGAACTACTTTTATTTCGGCGTGTGAACTGCGCCCGCTTCCCTACTCACGGCCGCAATATCAACCCCATTCGACCGAGAATCTCTGACAAGTTAACAGCTTTACCATGTGCCGTGAAGGTGAACGTATGTATATATTGCAAAACGATGTAGCAGAAAGTAAGTGTTGCGTGGTTACATACTCCACATGTAGTTGAAACGAAGTGAAACGTAAAACAAGTAAAATAGTTTAAATGTAGAGAAAGAATTAAAAATAACTAACATAGCCGACGCATCTCTTTATAAAAAGGTTTAACTTGTAAGGTATGTTCCATACCATATAAAAAGGTAACATTAGTGCAGTTAAAACTAAAATGTGCAAAGTGAACACCAACGTCAGGGGTGAAGCAACGACGACAACTTTACGAGCTCCAGGTAGCAGAATCCAAGCGTCATGACTTAGATCACAACTTAGAACCAACAAACTAAATGGAGGAACCGGAACGACAACGAACAACATCCAGGAAAACCTACTGAAGAGGATCAGCAAGAGAACCAGCCGCAGATTCACATTATACCCAGGTGACACTAAAGCGTAACTTCTGTGCTTATATTGTTTTCTAACAACCACAACAAAAACAGTATATTTTTGTAAAGACTCATTCAAATCATGTAAATTTTAACATAGTAATGATTGTAGTTACTTTAACAAAATAATAGTAATCTGATGATGGTTAAAGGTAAAAATTAATTTGAAATTTGATCAAACTATTCTTCAAATAGTCTGCAGAATGTTGAAGCATTTTAGAATATTATAAAGTTAAAAACCGGATCCGTAGTATTCAATGTAAATATACAACTGTATGGTTTTGAGCTAATCAGTGTAACACTTTAAAGAGTATAAGAGTATTTGATGCGGAATCTATAAAAAGTTTCTTTTAACGTAAAAACAAAAAATGACCATTAAAGGTATTATTTTTAAATCATTATTTAAGAAGCCATAATAAAGAGATGTTTTTGCTAAAATCCAGAGAGTGAGTAAATTTACGTAACCTTGGACAAATTCCCGATATTTACATTCTCCCAATTTGTTGGTAAGTAATTTGTACTAACAACGGCAGCCGGTTTAATTAACAGCAACCAATTAAACTGGTTCCCTATGTTATAATGTCTTAACAGGAGAGACGTTATATTACCTCACCTTCTATATGCTTTCACCTCGAAAACCTCAAAAAAAAAAGTCTTGAGTAGATTAAATTTTGGGTAGCTGGTACTTCTATTTGGTTTTTTACGTGGTTTTCACAAAAAACGAGTATTGTTTTTAAAAACATATTCGTTTCCATGTGCAAATTTAGTTAGCGTGTCAACCTAACAACATCAACTTTTGGCATCACAGACACACAGCATTAAACAGAAAATTTTTTGTTAGCAATAAGACAATAAAAAACGATTTCAATCGTTAAAAAACTATTTTATAAGACACACAAATAGAATATATCCACTATTTATATTATCTAATAAAAATTACATGCGATATTCACTACATGTCGATGCCAACAATCGCCTAATCGAAATATCGAAAATAATTGTGTGTACCCTTACTGGGAAAGTACATAATATTTTCTAATATCGTATGCTATATTTACTACATATGTAAACCACCTATTGCGTAGTCGAAATATTGAAAATAATGCAAGTACTTTTATTGGAAATGTACCAAAATTTCGTTGCGTACGCATTAGCTGATGACGCGGGTTCGTTAACCGAAGGTAGTTTGTAAATTCGGATATTGTGGGGAGGGGGGAAATGTTATCGAACGTTTGATTACGGAACAATGTGGCGTATATAAATGGAAATGAGCGAGTAACACCTGCAAGCCGACTAACCAAATTGCTTTACGCAGCCCCCCCCCTGCGTGTTAATGAAACATTAAAGCGGCTTATTTAATGGAACGTGGCGCTGTGGATTCCTCTACAGGTTAAAACGAAATTTACTTGCAGAATGAATTCATGTTCACAATGCGGTATGGCAATATATAGTTTAATAAAATTGTCTCTTCCGATGGAATTCACTATCTTCTTCTTCTGATAGTTCCTATCCGTTTCGGATGTTGGATATCGTACAGACTATTTTAACTTTTTGCACTACTGCACGGAATAAGTCAGTTGTATTCGTGCCAAACCATGTCCTTAAATTACTCAGCCGTGATATTCTCGGTAGCCCAACTTCTATTTTTCCAAGTACTTTTTACTGTAGTATGGACTGCCAGAAGTAAAATCTCTGTTCATTTCGCATGAGATGTCCCAGATGCTGAAGCTTTCTTATCTTCACTGTGTTAACAACTACTCTTTCTTTCTTCATCTTCTTAAAAAATTCAACATTATTATTTATATGTGCTATCAATGAAATTCTCAGTATTCTACTGTAAAGCTACATTTCGAAAGATTCCAACATTTTAGTTGTGGCTTCAGTCAAAGTCCAAGATTCTACACCGTAGAAGAGGACCGAGAATACGTAGTAGCGTAAAAGTTTCATCTTTGTGTTTTTTGTTAAATTGTGACTTTTGAATAAATTGCTTTTCTAGTGTACGGTACTCGTATCTTTTTAATCCTACTCTTTAGAGTTCAGTATACACAAAAGGAATTCGTGTATCATTGAAGAACACATTAGTTTCTAATCATAGTACAGTTTTAAATTGATTACTAACCAAAAGTTAAATATATGCAGACTTCAATCATTAAGTTCGTAGTATATGAAGGTTAGAAATTAAGGACACTGCAGACCGCGTTATGCCACGCTTTGTCCTTTTCTTCTTTTCCCATGAGGTTTTTATTGTTTCACTTTAGATTTGGCTTAAGGAAGGGGAGATCATGCATAGATGCCATCTTGACACTTAAATTAATAATTAAAAGCAGAAGGAAATCTAACTTGGAGACGCATCTAGCATTCACAGATATGTCGGAAGCTTTTGATAATGTAAAATGTTCGCTACTCTGCAGTATAATGGAACGAAGGGGTTTCCCTTCGCAATTAATTAAAGTTCTTAGGACCTTATATTACAAGACAGCGGTTGAATGGTAAATTATCAGAAGATATTCCTACAAACAAAGGTGTGAGATAAGAGTGGTCTATTTCACCGACACTTTTTAATGTCTACATGGACGACATATTTCGGCGACGGACAGCTAAATTTCACTTCAGCGAAATATTCATGTGAATGCATTGCTTTATGCAGATGACAAGGTAATGATGCATAAAACCAAAGACCAGTTACAGCGGGCTATATTTACGTTCAATAGCATCATACAAGTGTATGGGCTACAGATCTCTGCTACAAAATCTAAACGATGGCATTTCAGGGCAAATATCTTATAAAAACTAAGATAGTCGTGAATAATCAGATTTTAGATCAGGTTAGTCATTTTAATTACCTGGGTCGTAATATTTGTAATATTTCATATGGAACTGATATTGACTGGTATAATAAGCTAACCAAAATCTAAACGCATCTGTGGAACGGTTCATAGGTACTTGGAAATAAAACACGGAAGGATACCCGAATAATATTTTATAGAACTGTGGCTCTCCCCACATTTCTGAATGATAGTGAGACATGGAACTTGGTAAAACGGACGTGCAGAAGATTCAGGCAGCCGAAATGAAATTTCTAAGAGGGACGCAAGGTTTGTCTCTTTTGAATCGGAGAAGGAACGAGGATTTTAGATTCGATTTAAACATTGTATAATTGCAGCAGAAGATTGAAGACCACAGAAGGAGATGGTGTGAACACTTGAATCGCATGCCTGATATCCGTCTACCTATGGCTGCCTTGGATTATTATCCTACCGGAAAGAAAGATGTCGGTAGACCGAAGAAGAGATGGGTTCCGGAACAAGTCTATGGCCTAGTCCTTGGAGTGGTGATGGTGTTGATGATGATGATGATAAACTTCTGATTGTCTTTTTTTCTTCTGTGATTTCATTTCGCCCACTTCGTCTGTTGATTGTTTCTTCCAGCTTCAATTTCTCTATTACTTTCCGGTACATACGAGGTGTCTACAAAAAAAAGACTGAACTTTTTGAATAAAACATCACCCCACGCACACAACGCGCCGCGAGTTTTTGGGAGTATATAGCGATAGTTTTTGACAACAAACTTCCATTTATTCTGTTCCGCTATCAGCATTACTCTTTGAGGTATATGAAATTGAGTGGGGTGATGCGCACGCTGGCTGGCGAATTAGTGACAAAGTGATTAAGGAAGACCGCGAAGAACAATATGTGCGTATGAAATTTTGCGGCAAAACTAGGTTAAAATTTTACAGAGACATTCTGGTCGTTCAATTAAGCATATGCGGAGGCCTCCGTAAGCCGAACGATTATTTTAAGAATTTTTAAAGAGGGTAAAATGAATGGTCGGTGCTGATTAAAGCGATCTCGAAGATCATGGGAAGAAAGCTCGTGATGTGGTATTTGTAAATCATCGTTTAAATACCGTGACTTTCTGAGAGTAGCCTATTCACATCAATATAGTTTCGTAAAATTAAATTTTGATAGAAAAGTTTAAATTTAACATATCACTGAAAAATTCTTACAGTGTTTGTTGATTGACGATCAGAAAGAGAGATTCGTTTTGAAATCGGTCAACAACTGCGTACCAGTGCAAACGATAATGACAACTCTGGAATGCATTGGAAAGTGCTCTGTAAAGATTTTATGAAGTTACCAGAAAAACGTTTATAAACACATTGTGTTAAGATTTTTAATCTCACTTCTTTATAAATGCGACGGACGGCGTGTGCTCGTGCCCACTACAGCGCGTGTAACTGGAAGACGGGAAGATCATGACGGGACGGAGAAAACGGCGTTCCGACGAGAAAACCTGTCGCCAGCAGCACTTAATTGTGCAGCTCGCTCTATCCGCAGGTCGACCTGGTACACAAATATTTCAGTCTTTTTTCAACGCACCTCGTATTTCTGTTCTTAGCTGTTTTTTGTCTATATCATCCTTTGTTCCGAGTCTTTCTGTACTTCTTTGTGCCATCAAAATTTTGTTTTCATGCTCTCGCTGATGCTTGTGCAAGTTTGATCTGTTTCGCAATCAGGTGGGGTTCACAAAAGTGCATTTAGTGGTGTAGTGTAATGTAGTGTGGTACCTTCATGTGTTCAGTGTGTATTTTAATTCTATTCACTAAATTTCAGGATATTCGATAATGATACTGAATAATATATAAACGTTTTAAGGGATAATGTTTTATAATATAATTATACGTATAGTATACTCATTATAGTTTCTTCGTCTGCGACAGATTGAGGAGTAACATATAAGATCGCAGCAAGAAAATATTAGGCAGGAGATTCCCCCCCCCTGGATAACATTTTTGAAGCGATGCTTCAAGGGGAGGGCACCTGGAACTGTATGGAACACTTCGCAGAAGAGATTCTTGGGTGACAGAAGATCTTCTTCTCCCCTTCAAGGATTAGATTATATAAACATTACCTGGTACCCATCTAATCCTCGGACTACCCACGTCTCAACTACCAATAGTTCATTGCCGCTTTCGGCAATTGATCCTCTGTCCTCCTTTGCAGATGACCCCCACCATTGTCTTCTGTAAAAGACAATAATTTCATTTATGTCCTTTACTTCAATTTCTGCTCTGATATCTTCATTCTTTGCTCTGTCTTGTGCATAGAAGGTAGATTTGGAAAACACAGTATAGAAGAATAACAAGTCAGATGTGAGCCCTAAGGCTGAAGAACTATAGGCCTAGCCCGAAGTTGTGTGTCAAACAGTTCCGGGTCAGCGTCCTGGAACAGGAAAGGAAGGTGGCTTTTTAGTGGGTCGGGTATAATACTTAACTTCACAGATCCCGGAAGTGTGCACTCTTCCCGACATCTGTTCAACAGATTTTTCTACCTATCTTAGTAAAAAAATGTATTGATTATAATACACATTTATTATTTTAGTATTTTATATTATAAATATAACTTAATTCTAATTTTTTTTCGGTGAAGGGTTTGTGAGGATCGGTCAGAAAGTATAACACAAGTTTGTTATGTAATGTTATGTAAATTCTCTGATGTAAGTTTTTAAAGTTCTACAGTTACTATGTAATTCAGAATGAATGACGGCGTTTTCAACGCCAGCAGAGAGTGAAACTATATAAAAATATCTTTTAATAATTTACATAATTGAAAATTTCTATAATCTGTATTATATTAGCTGTACGTTTTCTGTACCAAATCTAATATTTAGGCCTAATTGTTGATTACTGCTTTTATAATTATACAAATACCATTATATTATGAGTAATATAAAGTGCAATATTGTATAAATTACGTTCAGTAATATAAAAATTTTCTCGGTGTCTTAAAGAAAACGTTTGATGATATAAAACAAACTGTTTCAACTCCTTCAGATATAGGTACAAGAATACAAGCACACGCGCGCGCGCGCGTACACACACATACACTCACATACACAAACACGTTCACTCAAATAACTCTTCTGTTGTGTTTGACATTTCTTTTGCATTCATACACAGGTCCTGATGATGACAATAAATATTGTCGAAACGTCGGCTCAAATATATATTTAATTTGTGTGATACTTTTTGACCGATCCTCACAAACCCTTCACCGCAAAAATTCATTGATTGACGGTCACTACGAATTTAAGGATTTATAATAATTATAATATAGGCTATATCAAAATAATAGTAATATAAGAATTAGACAGATTATAAGCTGTTAATATGGTTATAATAGATTATTATTGTTAATATTGTATACTGTATTTATTAATATTGACTATTTTTACACAAATGTTTTTGTTAATATTGTAAAGTACTTTAAGTATTTTTGAGTAGTTTGTTAATTTTATTCATTGTGTTGCATACGTAAGTAAATGTAGCCTATATTCCGGACTTCTTATTTTATGTTAATTTTTATCTTATATTCTTATACGCGCTCCTTTTTGTTTGTATTTTATTTTATTTCCAGTTTTTATGATTTTTCTTTCGTTTTAACAATTTTCGTCAGCTATTTAATGTTTTTACGCCTACCGATGTAGGCAGCTTATATATCACATGTGTCAGTGGTTTTGATCAGACATATTCAACAGGCGGCCAGCGACCTTATAATAGGAAGCCAGTTTACTATTTACCCTCTTTAATTATTAAACATTACTTTACGTTTATTACTTTTAGAATAGTTACTGTGAAATTGTTTTTAAATTTTTTTTAATTGTTAGGAAAAAATAAATTGTCTCATTATGCAAGCAGTCGGCATTAAGCAGTAGCATGAATATTTAATTTATAAATAAATAAATAGCATGAATATATTTATATTATCGTTTATTTATGTAATGCTATTTTTATATATTATGTAATTAATACAACATTTTACAAGAATATATATTTTTTCTACATTGTAAGTTACATATAAATTTTTAGATAGTATAATAATTATCATCAGATACAAATTAATAAATTAAAGATTTTTTTAATCAATTGTTCAATACAGCTGTTTTATATGTAGACCAAATTTAAAGTTTTTATATGTAGATATAAAATATCTGATATAATTAAATGTAAAATATAATATAATAATTTTATTAAATTAGTAATTTTAAAAATATTATCATTTTTGTATTAATCTGAATTTGTTCTGGCGTTAATTTATTACTTGTTTTGTGTCTAAATATTTCAAAATTTTCCCACAAGGTCATTTGTGGACCTTTGGAAAAATGTTTATTTTTTGAAATGTGTGTTAAATACTTTTATTTCAACAACAAAAATTATTTAATTTTGGAAATGTTTTTTTGTTATTTATTGAGTGTGTAGCTAAATTTGATTTATATATATCTGGTTTTAAATATGAATTACGGTGTTGTATATGTCTTTCTTTTAAACGTTTTTTAAATTATTAAATTTTTTTATTTTTCACATAAAAATAATGTTACTTTTATGTAATTCGCTCTATAGTCACAACTACAACAATAACATACAACTACAACAATTGTACATACAAAATTGTTTACAGGCGGAAATCTATGAAGTGAAACAATTTCCTTTTTAAAAATCCAAACATATAGCAGGAGAATGGTTACAGCAGCTGGGCATGTTGGAGGATGGACGGCTAACTAAGGTTGCGGTTCGATATAAATCATTTGGTACAAGAGATGTAGTAAGACCGAGAATGATATGCAGAGATACTCTGTGAAGACGAAACAGGGTATTTTAAATAAAAAACTGCCAATTCGATGAAAAATGCTTAATAATAGAGAAAGCTAAGCAGTAAAATAGTTCTGTATTTTATTTTTACATATATTGATACATTAAAACATTTATGAAAAAGTTTCGTGTTGTCTTCTGTAC
Source organism: Magicicada septendecula (assembly GCA_034769895.1). NCBI lineage: Eukaryota > Metazoa > Arthropoda > Insecta > Hemiptera > Cicadidae > Magicicada > Magicicada septendecula. The sequence goes on from JAWRYS010001774.1 coordinate 161,806, forward strand.
AAGGTCCGGCAGAGAAACCTGCCGCTTTTCCAAGTAAAATTAGACGAGAATAAATAGTTTGAGAACAATATTTTATTTCAGAATTAAAGTACATCTCAAAGTACATCTATATGTACTTACATCATATATTTTTTTCAACACATTCTTGGTGCCGTAACGGTAAAACGCGCATTACGCGCCACAGAACGGCTGGAGAGATTGCCGCCACTTCTGTCCGAATATTCCGCTTCAAATCCACCATTGTCCTCAGCCGGTCCAGGTACATCCTACACTTGAGGTACCCCCAAAGAAAGTAATCCCAAGCGTTGAGGTCGGGCGGTCTTGGAGGACACTGAATGTCCCCTCGGTGTGAGATCACTCGTGCTTCAAACATCTTTTACAATTTATTCGTGGAAGCCCTTGCAGTGTGAGGAGTTGCCCCATCCAGCTGAAACCACGTGGTTTCGAATGTAATACCACATTTTTGTAACTCAGTTGCAAGAAATGTTGTAAGCATGTGAATGCAATGTGGGGATTTTTTAGTCACTGCATTCCCCTCTTCGTCTTCAAAGCAGTAGGGGCTAATTATCCCAGAAGATGGTAAACCACACCACAAAACAACCTTCTCACTGTGTATTTCAACGGTCGTTCAAGACACACTGTAGGTATTCAAAACTGCTAATTTGTTCCAGGACATTACCATTTGTAACAATTTTTACCCGTACGGGATCAGTTCTGCGTAAAGCTATTAGCTTGCCTTTAAGTGTGGATTTTGCAATCCAATTATTAGTTTTAATATTCTTATATTCTTTTTACTTCCATGTTCCATAAGGAAATGGAAGTATGGTGATCGCGAGAAAATCGTGTTCGAGGTAAGGGCTGATTCTGATTTTACTACTCTCAAAACATGAAGAAACGTCATTTTACGAAAAGTGTATGTGTGTGTGTGTGTGTGTGTGTGTTTGTATGACATTTTTTATGGCGAACGATAACTTCCGTAAATTCAAACAGAATCAAATAATTGTTTGCATATGTGCCTGAATTGTAGAGGACTCAAGGCCTGTTGATGTCGGTGAAGATCGGTTAAGGGGAAGGGGTAGTTAACCAGCAACGTTTTATGTTTTGACAATAGTAAAGTATTTAATTTTAATAAATAATATATACTGAAAAGGTAGTCGTAATAATCCCTTGAAGAAAGGTAGATGAAATATCTGTAAATGAAAATGATAGTTGAAGAGGGAGGTGATAATTTTTTATATGTGTACTACGTTATCGGCAACAAAGAAGTAGTTTGTTATTAAAATTCCTTCCCGGGCTGTTTGGCTGTGGTCCAATGTTTAATGCAAAACCAGACGTTTTGGCAGTGCCAGCGACTGTCATCATCAGTGAAAATCGAGTGCGCTAACGTGAGGTGGTACACATTAGTGACCACAGTACTGTGGTTAAGGCTGAAGCAAGAAGTAGAAAGAAGTAGTTTCTATGGAATAATTCATTTCGAAAATTATTTAAAATATAAATCTTAGAACATGGAAGTTGTTTGTGGTATAATAAACGGTATCTCCATACCGCTTTGGTGTAATATTATTATATTCCTTTTAATCTGATGGGTAGGGGTAGGAACAATGTTGTCGTAAGGGAACATTCTCGTGCAATGACAATGCAACAACATTGTCATTGTCGTGGGTGTTTTGCTTGCAATTGCTTTGTGACAAGGATGTCAAGCCGTGAAATGGTTGCGGATCTAACAATTTTATGATAGCGTTTTATTATCAAAGCTGTGGTCAAGCTGCTGTTAACACTGCTTACGGGTAAACCCTATACTCTGACTGCTTCCATCCTAATTTTGTGTATCGCTTAAAGTTACGCTTCTCTGGAACGTGGGATCGTCCACAGAAGCTATACAACAAAGAACAAATTACAATAAAACATTATAAAAAAAATATTAGCAATATATACATAACTACGGTTAACACTTTTTATAACAATATATGTCAAACAAATATTAGGGTAACGTATAACAAGAATCATAAATATAAGGATAAACTACAAAATAACGGAAAATAAAATGAATTTTTCTTTCCTGTAGTGGCGGTTGAAAGGCGTACAAACGACTGGCAGTTTTTTTTTAGATGTTCGAGACTGGCCCTTATTAGGACTAGACCCAGGCTGTTCTGGGGAAAGCCCCCTTCAGACTTGTGAATAGGAATTTTGGGTGGATATGCACGCCAGTGCAGACCGGCCGTTGAGAAATTGGAGGTACCTGAAAGTAAGAGAGGGTGTCTGAGTTGGTGATGGTGTGGCAGCCTCTAGGAGATGGTGAGGGGAGTGTTTTAGTGCCAAACTACAAGACTAAGGCGACCAGAGACGAGCAGCGTGTGACGCTAAAGGTGTCGGGAAGCGTCGTAATGGCGTCAAGGGACAGGTTATATGGGTGTTGTGTTAGGTAGTTTTTTTAGATTTTGTAGGATGTCAATTATTTTATTTTATTATTTCGTGGTAAGGATTCGTTGAGGATTGTGGACGGGGCATTACGGTTTATTTTATTCAGTTTGTTGTAGCCAGTGTAGCTTATTAGTCGGGTCCAGGGACCCTCAGGGTGCGAGTTCTTCTGCCTCGATTTCTGGATGGAGGCTCATCCGCAAGATCCAGGAGGTGGTTATAGATATAAATAGTTTTCTTCCGTTTTTATACCCCGCCGACCTGCTAAAGACCACGCCCCCTCCCGAACGTCTCACTTTACCATGAAGCGGAAAACACCAAACCACACGGAAATACCGAACCGTTGGATATTTGTAGCTTTTAAAGCACTGTTTATATTACAGTAATACGTAAACGTTTACGAGTGTTGGTAAAGTAGGAAACAAGGTGTCACACTGCTCTGCAGTAACAAAAGCTTTAAGAGAAGAGTGTTACAAAGCAACTTCTCCATTCAAATTTTGTATTAATCCAATAATCCATCTTTTACGCAGTAGAAAAATACATTGTTGTGAACTGATGATCTCAATGAATGACGACATTGGACGAACAGGACTTGACAGAACTTGGATCGTTCATAAACGAGGTCACTATTGACGCAAGTGGCGTCGCTTGATGAAGTCTGCGAATTTCGCTCTATACCTTGCCTGTCGTTGGATTTCTCTGACTGGAAACCAAGTATTCTTCTTCTTCTTCTTCTTCTTCTTCTTCTTCTTCTTCTTCTTCTTCTTCTTCTTCTTCTTCTTCTTCTTCTTCTTCTTCTTCTTCTTCTTCTTCTTCTTCTTCTTCTTCTCCTACTCCTTGTCGTCTTCTTCCTTCATCTTATCCTTCTTGTTCTTCTCCCACAAGGATAAGACCGTTAGCCCCGTATTGCTCGTTAATCGCCCCTTTTTCAACACGATTTGCCAATATTTTTGGGTCTGTAACATAGGATTTGTATGGCGTTCGCCCATCTTTAAGACACAGTCCTTCCTATACCTTTCTACATCCATCGTTCTTTTTTATTAAATTGTATGTGTCAAAACTGTAAGACATTGCTTTATTTTCCATACAGTTTTCTCTTTTATATAACTATTATATTTTTATAACTAACCTTACAAACATGCTCTGTTGTGTAATTACCTCATATAGCCGTGTCAGATTCTACTGTGTGTGTGTGTGTGTGTGTGTGTGTGTGTGTGTGTGTGTGTGTGTGTGTGTGTGTGTGTGTGTGTTTTATACATGATCTACCAAAACGTAATTCCTTGTTGCCTACAAAATTTCATCCAATGTTTTCAATGTTTAGGCCTAATGTTTAAATTATGGTAATAACTTGTTCTGTGTTTTACGTTTGTACAATATGTCTGTGTTTACCCAAGTGTTCATTATAGGCCCATGCTTTACATTCATGTCACGTTGCTAATGTCTGGGAAACCACGATATTTGTATATTTCTTATAAGTTTACATTATATACGTATTAGTAAAATCTGGCTTTGTTGACTTTGTTGAACCTGCTTCTTGACTTTGTCTTTGATTATCTTTGTTGAAACTACCTTTTTGTTGTTTTGTTTTCTGGCGTATGTCAAAATTGGTAGCAGTCTTTTAATTCTATTCACTAAATTTCAGGATATTCAATAATAATACAGAATAATATATAAACGTTTTAAGGGATAATGTTTTATAATATAATTATAGGCTACTCTAGTATACTCATTATACTTTCTTCGTCTGCGACAGATTGAGGAGTAACATAGAAGATCGCTGCAAGAAAATATTAGGCAGGAGACCCCCCCCCCTGGTAACATTTTTGAAGCGATGCTTCAAGGGGAGGACACCTGGAACTGTATGGAACCCTTCGCAGAAGAGATTCTTTGGGGAAAGAAGATCTTCTTCTCCCCTTCAAGGATTAGGTTATATAAACATTATTAGGCACCCATCTCATCCTTGGACGACCCACGTCTCAACTACCAATAGTTCAGTGCCGCTTTCGGCAATTGATCCTCTGTCATCCTTTGCAGATGATCCCACCATTGTCTTCTGTAAATTGCAATAATTTCATTTATGTCCTTTACTTCAAGTTCTGCTCAGATATCTTCATTCCCTGCTGTGTCTTGTGCATAGAAGGTAGATTTGAAAAATACAGTATAGAAGAATAACCAGTCAGATATGAGCCCTAAGGCTGAAGAACAATAGGCCTAGCCCTAAGTAGTGTGTCCAACAGTTCCAGGTCAGCGTCCTGGAACAGGAAAGAAAGATGGCTTTTTGGTGGGTCGGGTATAATACTTAACTCCACAGATCCCGGAAGTGTGCACCCTTCCGGACATGTGTACAGCAGATTTCTCTACCTATCTTAGGAAAAAAAATTATTGTTTATAATACACATTTATTATTTTAGTATTTTATATTATAAATATAATTAGAATTTTTTTTCGGTGAAGAGTTTGTGAGGATCGATCAGAAAGTATAACACAAGTTTATTATGTAATGTTATGTAAATTCTCTTATGTAAGTTTGTAAAGTCCTCCAGTTACTATGTAATTCAGAATAAATGACGGCGTTTTGAATGCCAGCAGCGAGTGAAACATTATAAAAATAACTTTTAATAATTTACATAATGGAACATCCCTATAATCTGCATTTAGCTGTACGTTTTCTGTACTAATTCTAATATTTAATTGTTGATTACTGCTTTTATATTTATACAAATAGCATTAGATTATGAGGAATATAAAGTGTAATATTGTATAAATTACATTCTGTAATAATATAATTTTCTCGGTGTCTTAAACGTTAGATGATATAAAACAAACTGTTTCAAATCTTTCACATATACAAAAATACGCGCGCACACACGCGCGCGCGTACACTCACATACGCAAACACGTTCACTCAAATAACTGTTCTGTTGTGTTTGACATATCTTTTATATTTATACACAGGTCCTGATGATGACAATAAATATTGTCGAAACGTCGACTAAAATATATTTAATTTGTGGGATACTTTTCGACCGATCCTCACAAACCCTTCACCGCAAGAATTCATTGATTAACGGTCACTACGAATTTAAGGATTTATAATTATAATATAGGCTATATCAAAATAATAATAATATAAGAATTAGACAAATTATAATCTGTTAATATTGTTATAACAAATTATTATCGTTAGTATTGTATATTTATTAATATTGACTATTGTTAAATAAATATTTTTGTTTATATTGTAAAGTACTTTAATTTCTGTATTTTTGAGTAGTTTGTTAATTTTATTCATTGTGTTTCATACATAAGTAAATGTAGCCTATATTCAGACTTCTTATTTTTTTTTTTTTATGTTGTTATACGCGCTGCTTTTTCTTTTTATTTTATTTTATTTCCCGTTTTTATGATTTTTCTTTCGTTTTAACCATTTCCGTCGGCTATTTAATGTTTTTACGCCTACCGATGTAGGCAGCTTACGTGCCACATACGTCAGTGGTTTTGATCAGAAATATACAACAGGCGGCCAGCGACCTTATAATGTGAAGCCAGTTTAATATTTGCCCTCTTTATTTATTAAACATTAGTTTAAGTTCATTACTTTTAGAACAGTTACTGTGAAATTGTTTATACAATTTTTTTAATTGTTAGGAAAAAATAAATTTGCTCATTTTGCATGCAGTCGGCATTAAACAGTAGCATGAATTTTTAATTTATATTTAAAATATATTTATATTATCGTTTATTTATGTAATGCTATTTTTATATATTATGTAATTAATACAAATTTTTACAAGAATATATATTTTTTCTACATTTTAAATTATATATATATTTTTAGGTAGTATATGAATTACCATCATCATATACAAATAAATAAATTAAAAATTTGTTTAATCAATTGTTCAACACTGCTGTTTCATATGTAGAATAAATTTAAAGTTTTTATATGTAGATATAAAATATGTTATATAATGAAATGTAAAATATAATATAAATATTTATAATTTTATTAAATTACCTATAGCAATTTTAAAAATATTATAATTTTTTGTATTAATCTAAATTTGTTGTGGTATTAATTTATTACTTGTTTTGTGTCTAAATATTTCTAAATTTTCCCATAAGGTCACTTTTGGACTTTGGAAAAATGTTTACTTTTAAATGTGTGTTGAATAGACCCCTATATTATTTCAACAACAACAATTTTGAAATTTGGAGATAAGTGTTTGTATTTATTGAGTGTGTATCTAAATTTGATTTATATTTATCTGGTTTTAAATATGAAGTACGGTGTTGTATACGTCTTTCTTTTAAACGTTTTTTAGATTAATAATAATTTTTGTTTTTTGCATAAAAATAATGTTATTTTTATGTAATACGCTCTATAGTCACTTATACAACTACAACAATTGTACATACAAAATTGTTTACAGGCGGAAATCCATGAAACGAAACAATTTCTTTTTAAAAAATCCACACATATAGCAGGGGAATGGTTACAGCAGCTGGGCATGATGGAGGATGGACGGCTAACTAAGGATGCGTTTCAATATAAATCCTTTGGTACAAGAGATGTACTAAGACCGAGAGTGATATGCAGAGATACTCTGTGAAGACGGAACAGGCTATTTTAAATAAAAAACTGCCAATTCGATGAAAAATCCTTAATAATAGAGAAAGCTAAGCAGTAAAATAGTTTTGTATTTTATTTTTACATACGCTATATTGATACATTAAAACATATATGAAAAAGTTTCGTGTTGTCTTCTGTACAAAGTCCGGCAGAGAAACCTGCCGGTTTTCCAAGTAAAATTAGACCAGAATAAATAGTTTAGGAACAATATTTTATTTCAGAATTAAAGTACATCTCAAAGTACATCTGCATTTACTTACATCATTTATTTTTTACAAATTAAATTCGTTAGATGGTGTCCCTCATTTTCAACAAATCCTTGGAGCCGTAACTGTAAAACGCGCATTATGCGCCACAGAACGGCTGGAGAGATTGCCGCCACTTCTGTCCGAATATTCCGCTTCAAATCCACCATTGTCCTCAGCCGGTCCAGGTACATCCTACACTTGAGATACCCCCAAAGAAAGAATCCCAAGCGTTGAGGTCGGGCGGTGTTGGAGGACACTGAATGTCCCCTCGGTGTGAGATCTCTCGGGCTCCAAACATCTTTTCACAATTTATTCGTGGAAGCCCTTGCAGTGTGAGCAGTTGCCCCATCCTGCTGAAACCACGTGGTTTCGAATGCAATACCACATTGTTGTAACTCAGTTGCAATAAATGTTGTAAGCATGTGAATGCAATGTGGGGATTTTTTAGTCACTGCATTCCCCTCTTCTTCTTCAAAGCAGTAGGGGCTAATTATCCCGGAAGACGGTAAGCCACACCACAAAACAACTTTCTCACTGTGTATTTCAACGGTCGTTCAAACAGCTATTGAAGACTATGTAACACCCAGTACCCGCAGTTCTGCATATTGACATAAGTACACAGATGGAAGTTTAGCGACGTAGGGAACTGTTTGAGACCGGAACAAACCATCCTGGGTTTAATCCTTGCAGATGATGATGATGATGAAAAATACCGGAATAATGTAAACGCGAAAATTGTCTTTTGCACCGTCACAATACAACTGTGAATACTTCTCTCAAAACGAAACAGACTCTTACCAAGGTCTACCTATTCCTGCGTCTTGCCTCATGTGACTTTTCTTTATTTCCCGAAAAGTAGTTAAAGATGAAAAACCTGCGATTTTACAACGCAGAAAGTATCGAAACTCAGACAGTGCTGGTCTGCCCCCAGGAATGTGATTTCGTTGACGCTTTAGAAGGGTAAAAGGAGCGCTGGGCTCGATGTAGGCCTACGTGCTTCTAAGGGCTGTAAAGCGATTGGCGTATATTTATAAAATAGGTAAGCGAATTTTATTTTTGGACTTATTCCGGTAAATTTTTCGATACCATCTCATATGTATTTCCAGACATCTTTGTCGAGCCCGGAATCTGACATTCTTTCTAAGTGTTCTTTACACCGTTGTTTGTAGTCTTTTCTTTATTAATTCAAGTTAAAAACTTGTAACTCTTCTTTTATGGCCACAACAAGTAAACCAAATTTATTTTCTTGTTTTTGTGTTTCTTCTGTCATGGACAGCACATACAACTAATGAAGATTTTTGAAGTACATATATTTATTTATATTTATATATTTATTTATACAGCACATATAGAGTACTTAGAAAGATGAAGAAAGAAAGGGAAGTTATTAACACAGTGAAGATAAGAAAACTTCAGTATGTTGGACTCTCATGCGAAATGAACAGAGATTTTACTTATTGCAGTCCATACACAGGGAAAAGTACTTGGAAAGAGAGGAGTTGGTCTACCGAGTACCTCATGGCTGAGAAATTTGAGGACCTGGTTTGGTATGAATACAACTGACTTATTCCGTGCAGCAGTACAGAAAGTTAAAATAGCCTGCATGATATCCAACATCCGAAACGGATAGGAACTATCAAAAGAAGAAGTGTGTCTTTTGACACTAATTGTGTGTTTAAATTCTAATTCAAAAAATCCAGGATTTAAAACTAATTGTTAAAAACTGTTCTCCTTTTCAATCGTACTTACTTTTTAGTATATTGTAACACTTACATTTTTTATTTCGTTTTATCACTTACTATTTTGTGCTCATATAAATATCGTTTTGCATAATTGACATGCCTTTTTTACATTTCACAATTACATTTCATAAAAAATATATTAGATTGACTAACTTTACGTAATGCCTGTGGCAACATGATAGTTCTCTGTCATTCTACTTTCAGTTTCCTTAAAACATTATTTTACGCGTAATACCAGCTTTGTCACTACTTATTGCCACACTGCTAAATACTTCGTTCTTGACGAGGCCTTCCGGTGTCTCCACCATCTTCAGGTCTTAAATGAAGATGGTGGATACACCGGAAGGCCTCATCAAGAACAAATATTATAAATGAATAATTGATACGGGTGAAAAGCCACACGTTGGATGCGTCAATTTATAAATGAATAAGAAACGAGAGATGGGTTTTCTCTTCCTGTTATTTTGGAAATATAAAATTACTTATTATTATTATTATTGTTATTATTTAAATATTTAATTCTTTATTTTGTTTATTTTATTTATTAGAAATGCCTCGGTGATACGCAGTCGTCAACGACTTCACTGATACGAGAGTGGTGTTCGTAGCCGTACTGTTTGAATTGTCGCCAAAATTAATTAATCTTTGAAAGTAAATCCGATTGTGTTGTTTTTTCACAATCGATTCTTGGTTCGAATCGGTCTTCTAGGTTAGCTGGCTTCGTCTCCAAAATTCTCGGAATTCTTTATTCTCGTCGTGGTTCTACTCTTCCTCGTCTATCTGAAATTATTAAATCTTAATCCACTCTACAAAAATAAAATGCTGGTTCTGTTAACAAATTGATTTATTTGGATTTATTTGTTTTAAAACTTGGATCAGTTGACAGGTTCGTGAGTCGATCGGATATGGTCCGAGTCGACTCGCTCACTAAACTCGATTTGAACAAACAATGGTTAAATTTCAGTACAATATTATTTTTAATATCAGGTAATGGATTCTTTTACATGTTAGTAAACATCGGAAAACGCTTTAAGACAAAATACAATGCATTACAATATGGTTAATTACAACTCTCAATAAATAACAAGACATAAAATAATACTGTGTTTAAAAATGCTATAATTCTTAGATTAACTTTCAACAAAATGGTTGGCCCCCACTCCAAGATGGCGGACTTCCTCCAGCTGGCCGGCTATGGTATATGCCTCATCGTAGTATCTTCAAATTAAATATTGTTTTGAGAATTTAATCTCAATAATGTCCCTGAATAAGGTTTTGTTAAGGTTCACAAGTGTCTGGATTAACTGTGTTTTGGTGAATATTGTTGTGTAGGGATGTGGTTGGTTCGTTATTAAATAACCAAGATTCTCACCGTCTCGGTGTCAATGTTTGACATGTTTAACTTGGGAAGCGTTAGTTTAAATAGATCGTCTATTTTCATTCAAATTTCGTTTCTTCTGTTATTATTTTTCCAGGGTTATTCTGAATGGTTATCCGGCAATTCATATTCCATTTTTTTACGTCTCCTGGTATTTTATTTTTACTTTTATATCAAAATGTGACTCTCTGCTACATGCATTTGACCTATACGGCTTGAGTTTCAACAATAGACTAAAAAATTCTTCCGTTAAAGAAAACGGCTATGACGCGGCTTGCCCCGGCTTTTATGGGCTATGATTGGTTATTTTCCCCTGATCCTGGTCACGTAGTTTTAATTATTGACATATGTAAATTTTAAATCTATCACCTCAAATTACTCTTTACTTAATTTTTGATTAAGATAAATTTTGAGTTATATGATGATGTTGTTTGAAAAAATAGAATAATTTTGATACCGAATGTGACCCATTTCGCCCCAGCATCACTTATTCTAACACATTTACAAATTTTAAGTTTTTAGGCTTTTACATATTTTTTCTCAACACTTCTTATTTCCTCCTTTGTTATTTAAATCTGCCCTAATAGGGTTGTACTTATTCATAACAATAATGTCTGATATATTTAGCTTATATATAACCTTACAATTTTAAATTTACCTTACCTATTCTTCATTTTCTTACAATATTAAGTTTTGACATATAATTTTACCAATACTTTTCCTCTTTCATTAAGGTCAGGCTTCTGTTTATTTTTATCTGGTTTGGTTAGGATTATTCTGGATATTTTAGTGTTGTTTAAGTTCAGCTCATCTTTCTTGGCCTATAGGTTTAGCATTTTGCCATTTCTTTACAATGATTTTTTTTACATAATGTGATGTTTCACCAAGTACCTGATGTTGACATTTCTGAACAGCTTTTACAACTGCTGTTCTTGCAAATTAATAAATCTTTTAACCATTGATTCTATCATAACAAAATTCTGGGTATATTGAGCCCTTTTAACATTTAATTATAACATAATATCCTATGGGTGTAAAAAACTCTTTAAACAACTAATTCTGACATAATATATCATGGGTATACAAAAACCCTCTAAATAATTAACTATAATATAATAACTCCTGGGTATATTGAATCCTTTAAACACATACAACTTTTATATTTACTGGTTCTTAATATGTATTAGTTTATACATAAGATCATTGCTTCAATTTCTCCCTTCCCCACTGGTTTATAACATGATCTTTGATCATCACTATTTCCTTCTGTGTACACTTATCACTTCACTCACTTATAATATAAGTTTTTACAATTATTTCTTAGACTAATGAATACATTTCCTACTCTTATTTATACCATTATATTGCATTTTCTATAACTCTACCTACTGTCTGATCTTTTCTCTTTAATTATTATTATTATTATTATTAATTTATGAAGTATTGTTTATTTATTTTTTACCTGGTTATCAACATGTTTTTAGTTCAGTTTCTTTTGTTAAGTCTTTATTTTCAATTCTTCGTGCATTTAAGTTATTTGGTAATTAATGTGGTCTTCACTGTCTTGTTGCTCAGCATGTCTTTATTTTAATTAGTGATTTCGTTGTTAGACTTGCTTATACCTCTCACTTACAATATCTATTGGGTTTATCACGTCATTAAGTTCTCTTCTTCTAATACTCATCATAATTACGATATTACATTCCTTTAACATTTATCTTTCTTCACCCATTGTTTTGTTTTAGCACGGAACCAGAATACACTGCTTAATACACGTTTATTTGTAAGTTTCCTTCTTTGCATGGTGGTGATATGTATCGCCACAATATTTAGCAATGTGACAATAAGTAGTGACAAATTTGCTGTTAAGATGGTTGCTAATAACACTAACAAAACTGGAAATGTAAGCGAGTTGCACGTAGAAGATAAAAAGAAGATGAATAAGGTAAAGTTAGTGTTTAAGTATTTAAAAATTAAAGTTAGGTCGTTTAAGATGGTAGAGACACCAAAAGGCCTCGTTAAGAACGACGTATTTAGCAGTGTGGCAATATGCAGTGACAAAGTTGTTGTTAAGATGGCTGCTAACAACACTAACAAAACTGGCTTTATTTTAATGTTTAACAAATAGTGATTTACCTGTATATTTATTGAGAATTTCCAATAATATATACTAACTTAAATTAGTTTATAACTTACAATATCTTCGTGCATTCATTGTTATAGAAACAAATTACAAATATTATTCTAATAGCCATAGAAAGGTTCAAGATATGTTAAAAAATACATACCACCTCAAATTTAAAGTTTAAACATACATTTTTTTGTAATGTAACTTGATGCGGTATTTGTTATGTCATTTTGTAATTAACATCTGTACAAACATTAAGAAAATTACTATAATGTGAGACGTATCAATATAAGCTTCGAGGCGACTGCGGTATTGCCATGTCGCTTCACTCCCCGCCTCAGCCTACGCATAACCAAGTGTAACGTGCGACAACGCTGGACGGCGAGGGGCGGGGAACAGCTGTTACTATATTGCGTAACCTCGAAGCTTACAATGCTAAGTACCGTACTTTAAAACAATGTGGTAACAACAACAAAAAACAAACAAACTGGTAAACAAAATTAGTATTGTAACGAGAACCGTATCGAACCCCCTAGAAGAGCTGAGAACGTCATCTGCCCGTCCCCCCATACTGTGCAGGTGTTGCCTCAGTCAAGGCCGCGTTCCAGATTCTTCAAGAGCACACTTGGAATACGCAGCAGTTGACACACCACAGTCGAGGATGGACAATTTCTAAAAGGCGTGCGCTACCAATAAAAAGCCATAGCAGCTGGGTTGTCAGTCAGTTACGTCAGCGATATTTCCTAAGGCGGATCGAGTGTTTGTAGAAGTGTTGTAACGAAGTGTTGTTGTGTTACAATTAGTTCGGTGTTCTTTGTAGTTGGCATTATTATTGCGTGTTTACAAATTTTACTTGAATTGTTGTAAGAGACTATCTTGTTGGTTACAAATATTATTAATTGTGATAATCAAAACTCGTTATTAGTGACTTCATTGGTGTCTTCGTTTTGTTTTCCACTGCACGGTTCGACGATCCGTGAAACGGTCGTAACAATATTGATAAACTAGTTTATATTAGAATCTAAACAACATTAAAAAGCTACATTTTTGCCAACCAAACGATTAGCAGCAATTTTCAGGTTAACCTGATTGTTGGCATCGTTTAGATTCTAATGTTTTGGTAACATTTAGGGCAATTACTTATATTTTAAAGAAACTGGTTTAAAGTCAAAATACAAAGTGACCTCACTTTTGTTTTGTATAATTTAACAAATTTTTTACAATATTTAAAAGACTTTAAACAACATTTTAGAGTAGATAGATGTATCGTGTGATCCTCAGTTCCCTTGGTCCTTCATATTCAACTGCGTTCCCCTAATGCTAATATCACGAGACGCATATTGTGAAAGTGGTACTAACCAGTAACGCACAGACACAAAGTTCTGAGTCGCAGTACGGTATCAGAGGCTGGCACGGGAACAGATCAATACCTTTTGTTATCAGTCATCATAAAATTAACGGGGCTTATCCCTGAACATATTAATATATAACATAGTTGTACGAAGTCTTACACGGCCGGTGTCATTTGAATTAAAACTAGTTACCGAGCTGTTTGGCCGTGGTCAAGGTTTTCGACAAAACCAGACGTTTTGGCAGCACCACTGGTTGCCATCTTCAGTGGATGAAACGAGTCAACACTAACGTGGCCAGCCTTGACTACAGTACTGTGGTCTTAGCGTACGCCATCCACGTTAGTGTTGACTCGTTTCACCCACTGAAGATGGCAGCCAGTGGTGCTGCTGAAACGACTGGTTTAATCGAAAACTTTGAACCACGGCCAAATAGCCTGGTAACTGGTTTAATTCATATATTAAGTTATGTACACGTTTATCAAGAAGAAGTAGAAGAAAAAGAAGAAGAAGAAGAAGAAGAAGAAGAAGAAGAAGAAGAAGAAGAAGAAGAAGAAGAAGAAGAAGAAGAAGAAGAAGAAGAAGAAGAAGAAGAAGAAGAAGAAGAAGGAGAAGACAATAATGATTATGATGAAGATGATAGTTATAATTAAAAAATTAATTTATATTGTTTACACCATTAATGACAATTTAAAATAAGTTTCTTCAAAATAAAGTATGTGCACTCTAGCCACACAAAACTGTCTAATTTTCTTCAGAATACACTTTATTACTTATAAGCTGCTCTTCGCAGGGGCACCGTGGCGGTGGTGGATCCTGTGCCTCAGCCGATTGGAGGAGAATTCCCGCCACGGCCAGACTGATCAACAACACCACGAAGTGAGACGACGATTGATGTCTTGGCTACGACAACCGTTGGTAGTTTTTATATATCTGGATCCCGTTCTATTTGCAATAAAGAAAAACAAGATAAAAAGATTATTGTCGATTATTATTTCTTTTCTTCTTACGATGCGCAATATTTATCTTGAAATAAAAATTATGCATTTATTTGGTTATGAAGATAAAAATTGCGTGTTGCATGTACCAGACGTCGCGCGCTAAAGCTGTTAAACACGATAAAGAAAAATATAATAAGAAATTAATTACTGGCATACACATGTGAACGGTCAAATTAAAAATATATTAATATGTTACAAGGATACTCTTCCAATCGTAAAAAGATAAGGATTGTAATATATATAATAATTATTATATTATAAGTCCGATTATATTTTCTGTTTACTATGTAAATAATTTTTCTTGAAATTATAAGTATGCATTTGTCTGAAGATAAAGAATTGTCTTCGCCTGTTCCAAAGTCGCATGCTAAAGTTGTTTAAACATTGTGAGGTATAATGTAGTAAGATACGTCTAAAGGTAGAAAATTAGAAATATTACATTTTAAATGCCATAATTTATACGTTTGTTTATGCAGTTTCAGCAAGTGGTATACAAAATACAAGTACACTAATCTCCTCACAGATACCACAGTATATATAGAAAGGTGCAAGGACGTGGGTCACGTGTTAAACAATTTTGTGCAGTAAAAGTGTTCTTGTAAATAATTAAGAAAAATAAAACATTAAATTATTATTGTACATATTAATAGAAAAACTATATAATCGATTGTTGGTTCTGAAACTAATATTGTGGAATCGGGGTGGATTTAATTTGAGGACGCGACTTGATTTCGTGGATAGTGAAAAAATAATGTTCACAGGGTCGATCACAATCTACTGTGGATAAACGCAAACAATCTTAAAATAAACACAACTCTTACAAAACATGCTGGCACTTTGCAGTAGTAACGTGGATAGGATGTCAAGATGCTTATTGTGAATAGGCGTTACTATAAAAATTGTATGAATACTGTACAAAGACGAATATGTAAAAATTTTATCACCATTCAGTACGATCTGAACAGATAATCTCAAGGGGAGGATGGGTCACTTGTTGTGACGTCATAAGAGGACGAGAAGTGTACCTACAGTTTATTTGTTTGTGTACGTGAAATTTGTACAGATTGACTGGAAAGTTGACGACGCAAAATCAAGTTGCTTTAAGCGCTACGCAATATGCAAAATTGGATAATGCGACGCCATAACGAATTGTAGCAACGGGCAGCGGATAATATTACGCTGCGCTCCATAGACGTATGTTTCTTCAAACATATTTATATGCACAAATTGCCAGAGTATGTATTTGTAAATTTCTCCATCAATAAAAACAATTATCGAATAAGAAGAACAATCCGTTGTAATACAAAAGTTATACAACGATTACAACCGTATTTTACGTGAGTTTTTACTGACTCTGTAAATAAGCTGAAATCAACAAAACTTTTCACATAGTAGAGAGTGACGTCAAATTGACTATTCTGTCCTGTGCGTCGTGTCGTCGTATTGTGTGCAGTGTGTACAAAGGATTTTATAATCTCGTGTCACCGCCCGTCTGAGACAGGACTGTATGAACGTTGGTGTGAAACTTTATAAAATATCGGTATGGAGAACCATACATGACTTCCATGTTCTAAGATTTATATTTAAAATCATTTTCGAAATGAAATATTACCATAGAAACTACTTCTTTCTAATTACTGCTTCAGCCTTAACCACAGTACTGTGGTCACTAACGTATACCACCTCACGTTATCGCACTCGATTTTCACTGATGATGGAAGTCGATGGCATTCCGAAACGTCTGGTTTTGTAGAAAACATTGGACTACGGCCAAACATCCCGGGAAGGAATTTTAACAAAAACTACTTCTTTGTTGCCGATAACGTAGTACACATATATATAAAAAATATGCATAAAATTAATGGCTTGTATAAGTTAATGTTTGATCTCCATTAAGTAATGCTCAAGTTTCCAAAGTTTTAATATTATGATGTCCGTAATTAAAACATCAGAGCAGGTTTATTGTGTATGAGGGACAAAAATTATCAGCATTCCCTATTGCGCGTTGCTTAGAGTAAAGCTGCGAATCTACAGTGTACGTTTCACAGAACAAACACGCGGAAAAGAAGGAGCGTTCCGAAGTCATTCACGGACCCTCAGCATCTTGCAGAGGGTTCATTCCCTAAAGACGAAAAGTCTCTCTATGAATCGTTCCTCTGTAAACACGTGCAGTTACACTGCCCAGCGATCCATAGGAAGCAAATCGCTATCCACGCTGGACACTTTTTCGGCTTGCTCGCGTTATGTTGGTGTGGGTATCGGCACTTTCCATTTAAAAAGCGCGCAAGTGTAAGAAAATAAACATGAGTGGGCCAGAAATAACGCGAATTGTGTGTGTGTGTGTGTGTGTGTGTGTCTTCCCTGACATTTTATTGCAGTAATCATAATAATAATATCGGTATGGAGAACCATGCATGACTTCCATGTTCTAAGATTTATATTTAAAATCATATACGAAATGAAATATTTCCATAGAAACTACTTCTTTCCACTTATTGCTTCTGCCTTAAATCACAGTACTGTGGTCACTAACGTATACCAACTCACGTTTTCGCACTCGATTTTCACTGATGATGGCAGTTGATGGCACTGCCGAAAAGTCTGGTTTTTCAGAAAACATTGGACTAAAGCTAAACAGCCCGGGAAGGAATTTTAACAAAGAACTATTTCTTTGTTGCCGATAATGTAGTACACGTGAAACAGTCTCCCCTCCCCCGTAAACTATAATTTTCATTTATAGAATATTACCCCCTCCCCGTTCACCTAACCTCTTCATTTATAGATATTTCATCGACGTTTCTACAGTGGATTATTATGAGCTTCTTATCAGGATACTTTATTTCTCAAAATTAAGTACTTTACTCTTGTTAAAACATAAAACCCTGCAGGTAAAGCACCCCTATCTCTTAACCGATCTTCACCAAAATCAACAGACCTTCAGTCCTCTACAATGCAGGGATGCATGCAAAAAAATATTTGATTCTCTTTGAATGTGCGGAAGTTATCGTTTGTCATGGAAACATTTCTCTTGTTACAACATAAAATGTTGCCGGTAAACTACCCCTTTCCCTTAACCGATCTTCACCAAAATCAGTAGGCATTGAGTTCTCTACAATTCAGGAAAGTATGCAAAAAAATATTTGATTCTCTTTGAATTTATGGCAGTTATCTTTCGTAAAATTATTACCCTTCTTAAAACATAAAATGTTGGTGGTAAACTACCCCTTTCCCTGAACCGATCTTCAACAAAATCAAAAAAAATTTGTTCTCTTTAATTCAGAAAGCTATGCAAAAACGTAGTTCATTCTGTTTGCCATAGAAACAAATTACCATTGATAAAAAAACGTTGCTGGTAAACTACCCCTTTCCCTTAACCAATCTTCACCAAAAACAAAAGGTCTTGAGAACTCTACAATCAGGCCTATATGCAAATAATAATTTGATTCTGTTTGAATTTGCGGCTGTTTTCGTTTGCCACAGGAAATACCCTTGTTAAAACAAAAAACGTTGCTGGTAAACTACACCTTCTCCTCAACCGATCTTCACCAAAAACAATAGGCCTTGAGAACTCTATAATTCAGGGCTGTATGCGAAACATTATTTGATTCTGTTTGAATTTGCGGCTATCGTTTGCCATAGAAAAATATCGGTATGGAGAACAATACAGGTCTTCCATGTTCTAAGATTTATATTTAAAATCATATTCGAAATGAAATATTTCCATAGAAACTACGTCTTTCTACTTATTGCTTCAGCATTAAGCACAGTACTGTGGTCACTAACGTATACCACCTCACGTTTTCGCACTCGATTTTCACCGATGATGGCAGTCGATGGCACTGCCGAAAAGTCTGGTTTTGCAGAAAACATTGGACTACGGCTAAAGAGCCCGGGAAGCAATTTTAACAAAAAACTACTTCTTTGTTGCCGATAACGTAGTACACATACAAAAAATTCTCACCTCAAACTTCAACTATAATTTTTAATAATAGAAAATTACCCCCACCCCGTTCACCTAACTTCTATACTTTTATAGATATTTCATCTACGTTTCTACAGTGGATTACTATGAGCTTCTTATCAGGATACTTTATTTATAAAAATTAAGTACTTTACTCTTGTTAAATCATAAAATGTTGCTGGTAAACTACCCCTTTCCCTTAACCGATCTTCACCAAAACCAACAGGGAATTGAGAACTCTGCAATACAGGGCTGTATGCAAAACATCATTTGATTCTGTTAGAATTTGCGGCTGTTATCGTTTACTATAGAAAAAAATTACCCTTGATAAAAAACCGTTGATGGTAAACTACCCCTTTCCCTTAACCAATCTTCACCAAAAACGACAGGTCGTGGGTACTCTACAATTCAGGCCAGTATGCAAACAATTACTTGATTCTGTTTGAATTTGCGGCTGTTATCGTTTGCCATAGAAAACACCCTTGATAAAACATAAAACGTTGCTGGTAAACTACCCTATTCCATTAACCGATCTTCACCAATAACAATAGGTCTTGAGAACTCTACAATTCAGGGCTGTATGCAAAACATCATTTGATTCTGTTTGAATTTGCGGCTGTTATCGTTTACCATAGAAAAAAATTACCTTGATAAAAAAACCGTTGCTGGTAAACTACCCCTTTCCCTTAACCGATCTTCACCAGAAACGATAGATCTTGAGAACTCTACTATTCAGGGCAGTATGCAAAATATTATATGATTTTGTTTGAATTTGCGGCTGTTATCGTTTACCATAGAAAAAAATTACACTTGATAAAAAACCGTTGCCGGTAAACTACCCCTTTCCCTTAACCGATCTTCACCAAAAACGATAGATCTTGAGAACTCTACAATTCAGGGCTGTATGCAAAATATTATATGATTTTGTTTGAATTTGCGGCTGTTATCGTTTGCCATACAAAATACCCTTGTTAAAACAAAAAAACGTGGCCGGTAAACTACCCCTTTCCCTTAAACGATCTTCACCAAAAACAATAGGTCTTTAGTACTCAAGACACCAGGCCTGTATGCAAAAACCTATTTGATTCTGTTTGAATTTGCGGCTCTTATCGTTTGCCATAAAGTATACCCTTTTAAAACATAAAACGTTGCCGGTAAACTTCCCCTTACCCTTAACCGATCTTCACCAAAAACAAAAGGTCTTGAGAACTCTACAATTCAGGGCAGTATGCAAAACATAATTTGATTATGTTTGAATTTGCGGCTGTTATCGTTTGCCATAGAAAATACCCTTGTTAAAACATAAAACGTTGCTGGTAAACTACCCCTTTCCCTTAACCGATCTTTACCAAAATCAACAGATCGTAAGACCTCTACAACTCAGGGCTGTATGCGAAACATTATTTGATTCTGTTTGAATTTGCGGCTGTTATCGTTTGCCAAACAAACAAAATTACCCTTGATAAAAAAAAACCGTTGCCGGTAAACTACCCCTTTTTCTCAACCCATCCTCACCGAAAACAATAGGTCGCGAGTACTCTACAAATCAGGACAGTATGCAAAATATTATTTGATTCTGTTTGAATTTGCGGCTGTTATCGTTTGCCAAAGAAAATCTAAGACAGACAGACACACACACACACTTTACGAAAAATGACTTTTTTCATGTTTTGAGTGTAGTACAATCATATTCTGCAATAATCTCGAACACGATTTTTTTTGCCATCACCATACTTCCATTTCCTTAAGGAACATGGAAGTAAAGAAGTAAAAATTACCCTTGATAAAAAAAAATGTTACCGGTAAACTACTCCTTTCCCTCAACCGATCTTCACCAAAAACAATACGTCGTGAATACTCTAAAAATCAGGGCTGTATGCAAAAAAATTGTTTGATTCTGTTTGAATTGGCGGCTGTTATCGTTTGCCATAGAAAAAAAACCTACAGACACACACACACACACACACACACACACTTTTCGAAAATATCGGTATGGAGAACGATACATGACTTCCATGTTCTAAGATTTATATTTCAAATCATATTCGAAATGAAATATTTCCATAGAAACTACGTCTTTCTACTTATTGCTTCAGCATTAACCACAGTACTGTGGTCACTAACGTATACCACCTGACGTTTTCGCACTCGATTTTCACCGATGATGGCAGTCGTTGGCACTGCCGAAAAGTCTGGTTTTTCAGAAAACATTGGACTAAAGCTAAACAGCCCGGGAAGGAATTTTAACAAAGAACTACTTCTTTGTTGCCGATAATGTAGTACACGTAAAACAGTCTCCCCTCCCCCGTAAACTATAATTTTCATTTATAGAAAATTACCCCATCCCGTTCACCTAACGTCTTCATTTATAGATATTTCATCGACGTTTCTACAGTGGATTATTATGAGCATATTATGAGCGTTTCTTTATTATTATTATAAAGTATCAGGATACTTTATTTCTCAAAATTAAGTACTTTACTCTTGTTAAAACATAAAACCCTGCAGGTAAAGCACCCCTATCTCTTAACCGATCTTCACCAAAATCAACAGACCTTCAGTCCTCTACAATGCAGGGATGCATGCAAAAAACTATTTGATTCTCTTTGAATGTGCGGAAGTTATCGTTTGTCATGGAAACATTTCTCTTGTTATAACATAAAATGTTGCCGGTAAACTACCCCTTTCCCTTAACCGATCTTCACCAAAATCAGTAGGCATTGAGTTCCCTACAATTCAGGAAAGTATGCAAAAAAATATTTGGTTCTCTTTGAATTTTTGGCAGTTATCTTTCGTAAAATTTTTACCCTTCTTAAAACATAAAATGTTGGTGGTAAACTACCCCTTTCCCTGAACCGATCTTCAACAAAATCAAAAAACCTTGAGTTCTCTTTAATTCAGAAAGGTATGCAAAAACGTAGTTGATTCTGTTTGAATTTACGGCTGTTATCGTTAGCCATAGAAACAAATTACCCTTGATAAAAAAACGTTGCTGGTAAACTACCCCTTTCCCTTAACCGATCTTCACCAAAACCAACAAGTCTTGAGAACTCTACTATTCCGGGCTCTATGCAAAACATTATTTGATTCTGTTTGCATTTACGGCTGTTATCGTTTGCCATGGAAAAAACCCATAATAAAAAAACGTTGCTGGTATACTACTCCTTTCCCTTAACCGATCTTCACCAAAAAACAATAGGGCTTGAGTACTCTACAGTTCAGGGCTGTATGCAAGAAATTATTTGATTCTGTTTGAATTTGCGGATCTTATCGTTTGCCATAGGAAATACCCTAGTTAAAATATAAAACGTTGCAGGTAAACTACCCCATTCCATTAACCGATCTTCAAAAAAATGAACAGCTCTTGAGAATTCTACAATTCTGGGCTGTATGCAAAACACTATTTGATTCTGTTTGAATTTGCGGCTGTTATCGTTTACCATAGAAAAAATTACCCTTGATAAAAAAACGTTGCTGGTAAACTACCCCTTTCCCTTAACCAATCTTCACCAAAAACAAAAGGTCTTGAGAACTCTACAATCAGGCCTATATGCAAATAATAATTTGATTCTATTTGAATTTGCGGCTATTTTCGTTTGCCACAGGAAATACCCTTGTTAAAACAAAAAACGTTGCTGGTAAACTACACCTTCTCCTCAACCGATCTTCACCAAAAACAATAGGCCTTGAGAACTCTATAATTCAGGACTGTATGCGAAACATTATTTGATTCTGTTTGAATTTGCGGCAATTATTTGCCATAGAAAAATATCGGTATGGAGAACAATACAGGTCTTCCATGTTTTAAGATTTATATTTAAAATCATATTCGAAATGAAATATTTCCATAGAAACTACGTCTTTCTACTTGTTGCTTCAGCATTAAGCACAGTACTGTGGTCACTAACGTATACCACCTCACGTTTTCGCACTCGATTTTCACCGATGATGGCAGTCGATGGCACTGCCGAAAAGTCTGGTTTTGCAGAAAACATTGGACTACGGCTAAAGAGCCCGGGAAGCAATTTTAACAAAAAACTACTTCTTTGTTGCCGATAACGTAGTACACATACAAAAAATTCTCACCTCAAACTTCAACTATAATTTTTAATAATAGAAAATTACCCCCACCCCGTTCACCTAACTTCTATACTTTTATAGATATTTCATCTACGTTTCTACAGTGGATTACTATGACCTTCTTATCAGGATACTTTATTTATAAAAATTAAGTACTTTACTCTTGTTAAATCATAAAATGTTACTGGTAAACTACCCCTTTCCCTTAACCGATCTTCACCAAAACCAACAGGGAATTGAGAACTCTGCAATACAGGGCTGTATGCAAAACATCATTTGATTCTGTTTGAATTTGCTGCTGTTATCGTTTACCATAGAAAAAAATTACCTTGATAAAAAACCGTTGCTGGTAAACTACCCCTTTCCCTTAACCGATCTTCACCAGAAACGATAGATCTTGAGAACTCTACAATTCAGGGCAGTATGCAAAATATTATATGATTGTTTTTGAATTTGCGGCTGTTATCGTTTACCATAGAAAATATCGGTATGGAGAACCATACATGACTTCCATATTCTAAGATTTATATTTAAAATCATTTTCGAAATGAAATATTACCATAGAAACTACTTCTTTCTACTTACTACTTCAGCCTTAACCACAGTACTGTGGTCACTAACGTATACCACCTCACGTTATTGCACTCGATTTTCACTGATGATGGAAGTCGATGGCATTGCCGAAATGTCTGGTTTTGTAGAAAACATTGGACTACGGCCAAATATCCCGGGAAGGAATTTTAACAAAAACTACTTCTTTGTTGCCGATAACGTTGTACACATATATATCAGTGGCGAAGTTACATGGAGGCAATTGAGGCAATGCCTAGCCTAAAAAATTCTGTAGAATAAAAATTATAAATACGTATGAACTACATAACGTAAAGATTATACATTGTTACTGTGACTGTCAAATTTATTAAACCGAAACGTGCTTTATTGAGCGACCGCTAGATGGTGACAGGTGAGATTCGGCATAGTTCGTTTAAATCGAATGAGGCAACCTGAACTTGCCTCAGCGTTTTTTGTATACATCGTATGTAAGCAATGTATAGGTGTGATAGGGAAGTGTAGGGAGGGGGGATTGTCCCGCGCTGTACACATAGAGCGTTGAGGCATGCCTCAATTCTGTGGTCCAAACAGTTATGTTAAAGCGCCTGTGTTGTTCCTAAGTGTTTATTTTATGCGGTTACTAAAGTGTCACTGTTATTCCGCTGAACTAACAGATGATCAAGATTGTTATTTGAATTATTTGTAACATTAAACATATATATAGAAACTAACCAAGTTTAAAAATTTGAAGTTCAATCAGTTGTATTATTGTGTATGACTAATACAAGGATTGTTCAATAGACACACGTATAGAGCTGTAAAGCATTTTTTATTCAACGATTTTAAAAGAAGTCTCCAATAACATTAAGACATGAGTTCCACTGTTGCGCTAACCTGTAGATTCCCTGCTAGTAAAATTCTTACGGCTGTTTGTGGAACCATTCGGTTACAGCAAACTCTACCTCAGCGTCCGATTTGACCCACCGTCATTTTAGTGATTCCTTAAAAAAAATTTAAGATAAGATTTTTGCCTACCCATTCATTAACTACTAGCTTCGCCAGTAAGCAAATTGATGTCCATTTTTTCGGCTTGCACGCGTTATGTTGGTGTGGGTTTCGGCACTTTCCATTTAAAAAGCGTGCAAACGTAAGAAAATAAACATGAGTGAGGCCAGAAATAACGTGAATTGTGTGTTTGTGTCTTACCTGCCTTTTTATTGTCGTATTAAATGAAAAATATTATATTACATTAAAATTAAAAAATTTTAATTTTATTGCCTGGCAACAAAATTATTTTATTTTTAACAATTACCATTGTTTCAAAAAGGTTAAATAAATTTGCAAGTACTTTACTCTTGTTAAAACGTAAAAGGTTGCAGGTAAACTACCCCTTCCCCTTAACCGATCTTCACCAAAATCGAAAGTCCTTGAGACCTCTACAATTCAGGGATGTATGCAAAAAATTATTTGATTCTGTTTGAATTTGCGGCTGTTATCGTTTGCCATAAGAAATACGCTTGATAAAAAAACGGTGCAGGTAAACTACCCCTTCCCCTTAACCGATCTTCACCAAAAACAACAGGTCTTGAGTACTCTACAAATCAGGGCTGTATGCAAAACATTATTTGATTCTGTTTGAATTTGCGGCTGTTATCGTTTGCCATAAGAAATACCCTTGTTAAAACATAAAACGTTACAGATAAACTACCCCTTTCCCTCAACCGATCTTCACCAAAAACAATAGGTCTTGAGAAATCTACAATTTAGGGCTGTATGCAAATAATCGTTTGATTCTGTTTGAATTTGCGGCTGTTATCGTTTGCCATCGGAAATACCCTTGTTAAAACATAAAACGTTACAGGTAAACTACCCCTTTCCCTTAACCGATCTTCACCAAAAACAATAGGTCTTGAAAACTCTACAATTCAGGGCTGTATACGAAACATTATTTAAGTCTGATTGAATTTGCGGCTGTTATCGTTTGCCAAAAAAAAAAATTTCCCTTGATAAAAAAAACCGTTGCAGGTAAACTACCCCCTCCCCTCAACCGATCTCCACCAAAAACAATACATCGCGAGTACTCTACAAATCAGAGCTCTATGCAAAACATTATTTGATTCTGTTTGAATTTGCGGCAGTTATCGTTTGCCATAGAAAATACGCTTTATAAAAAACGTTGCTGGTAAACTACCCCTTCCCCGCAACCGATCTTCACCAAAAACAACAGGTCTTGAGTACTCTACAAATCAGGGCTGTATGCAGAAAATTATTTTATTCTGTTTGCATTTGCGGCTGTTATCGTTTGCCATATAAAATACCCTTGTTAAAAAAACGTTGTAGGTAAACTACCCCTTCCCCTTAACCGATCTTCACCAAAAACAAGAGATCTTGAGAACTCTATAATTTAGTGCTGTATGCAAATAATCTTTTGATTCTGTTTGAATTTGCGGTTGTTATCGTTTGCCATAAGAAATACCCTTGTTAAAACATAAAACGTTACAAGTAAACTACCCCTTTCCCTCAACCGATCTTCACCAAAAACAAACGGTCTTGAGAACTCTACAATTCAGGGTGGTATACGAAAAATTATTTGATTCTGTTTGAATTTGCGGCTATCGTTTGCCAAAAAATTCCCTTGATAAAAAAAACCCGTTGCCGGTAAACTACCCCTTTCCCTCAACCAATCTTCACCAAAAAGAATAGGTCGCGAGCACTCTACAAATCAGAGCTGTATGCAAAAAATTATTTGATTCTGTTTGAATTTGCGGCTGTTTTCGTTTGCCACAGGAAATACCCTTGTTAAAACAAAAAACGTTGCTGGTAAACTACCCCTTGCCCTCAACCGATCTTCACCAAAAACAATAGGTCTTGAGTACTCTACAAACCAGGGCGGTATGCAGAAAATTATTTGATTCTGTTTGAATTTGCGGCTGTTATCGTTTGCCATAAAAAATACCCTTGTTAAAAAAACGTTGTAGGTAAACTACCCCTTACCCTTAACCGATCTTCACCAAAAACAATAGGTCTCGAGTACTCTACAATTTAGGGCTGTATGCAAATAATCTTTTGATTCTGTTTGAATTTGCGGCTGTTATCGTTTGCCATATGAAATACCCTTGTTAAAACATAAAACGTTACAAGTAAACTACCCCTTACCCTTAACCGATCTTCACCAAAAACAAAAGGTCTTGAGAACTCTACAATTAAGCGCTGTATACGAAACATTATTTGATTATGTTTGAATTTGCGGCTGTTATCGTTTGCCAAAAAAAAAATTTCCCTTGATAAAAAAAAACCGTTGCCGGTAAACTACCCCTTTCCTTCAACCGATCTTCACCAAAAACAATAGGTCGCGATTCCTCTGCAAATCAGGGCTGTATGCAGAAAATTATTTGATTCTGTTTGAATTTGCGGCAGTTATCGTTTGCCAAAAAAAAAAATCTACAGACACACAGACACACACACACACACACAGACACTTTTCGGAAAACGACTTTTTTCATGTTTTGAGTGTAGTAGAATCAGAATCTGCAATAATCTCGAACACGATTTTTTTTGCCATCACCATACTTCCATTCCTTAAGGAAATATGGAAGTAAAAAATTACACTTGATAAAAAACCGTTGCCGGTAAACTACCCCTTTCCCTTAACCGATCTTCACCAAAAACGATAGATCTTGAGAACTCTACAATTCAGGGCTGTATGCAAAATATTATATGATTTTGTTTGAATTTGCGGCTGTTATCGTTTGCCATACAAAATACCCTTGTTAAAACAAAAAAACGTGGCCGGTAAACTACCCCTTTCCCTTAAACGATCTTCACCAAAAACAATAGGTCTTTAGTACTCAAGACACCAGGCCTGTATGCAAAAACCTATTTGATTCTGTTTGAATTTGCGGCTCTTATCGTTTGCCATAAAATATACCCTTTAAAACATAAAACGTTGCCGGTAAACTTCCCCTTACCCTTAACCGATCTTCACCAAAAACAAAAGATCTTGAGAACTCTACAATTCAGGGCAGTATGCAAAACATAATTTGATTATGTTTGAATTTGCGGCTGTTATCGTTTGCCATAGAAAATACCCTTGTTAAAACATAAAACGTTGCTGGTAAACTACCCCTTTCCCTTAACCGATCTTTACCAAAATCAACAGATCGTAAGACCTCTACAACTCAGGGCTGTATGCGAAACATTATTTGATTCTGTTTGAATTTGCGGCTGTTATCGTTTGCCAAACAAACAAAATTACCCTTGATAAAAAAAAACCGTTGCCGGTAAACTACCCCTTTTTCTCAACCCATCCTCACCGAAAACAATAGGTCGCGAGTACTCTACAAATCAGGACAGTATGCAAAATATTATTTGATTCTGTTTGAATTTGCGGCTGTTATCGTTTGCCAAAGAAAATCTAAGACAGACAGACACACACACACACTTTACGAAAAATGACTTTTTTCATGTTTTGAGTGTAGTACAATCATATTCTGCAATAATCTCGAACACGATTTTTTTTGCCATCACCATACTTCCATTTCCTTAAGGAACATGGAAGTAAAGAAGTAAAAATTACCCTTGATAAAAAAAAATGTTACCGGTAAACTACTCCTTTCCCTCAACCGATCTTCACCAAAAACAATACGTCGTGAATACTCTAAAAATCAGGGCTGTATGCAAAAAAATTGTTTGATTCTGTTTGAATTGGCGGCTGTTATCGTTTGCCATAGAAAAAAAACCTACAGACACAAACACACACACTTTTCGAAAATATAGGTATGGAGAACGATACATGACTTCCATGTTCTAAGATTTATATTTCAAATCATATTCGAAATGAAATATTTCCATTGAAACTACGTCTTTCTACTTATTGCTTCAGCATTAACCACAGTACTGTGGTCCCTAACGTATACCACCTCACGTTTTCGCACTCGATTTTCACCGATGATGGCAGTCGTTGGCACTGCCGAAAAGTCTGGTTTTGCAGAAAACATTGGACTACGGCTAAAGAGCCCGGGAAGCAATTTTAACAAAAAACTACTTCTTTTTTGTACACATACAAAAAATTCTCCCCTCCACCTTCAACTATAATTTTTAATAATAGAAAATTACCCCACCCCGTTCACCTAACCTCTTCGTTTATAGACATTTCATCTACGTTTCTACATCTACGTTTCTACAGTGGATTACTATGAGCTTCTTATCAGGATACTTTATTTATAAAAATTAAGTACTTTACTCTTGTTAAATCATAAAATGTTTCCGGAAAACTACCCCTTTCTCTTAACCGATCTTCTCCAAAATCAACAGACCTTCCGTCCTCTACAATTCAGGGAAGCATGCAACAAAATATTAGATTCTGTTTGAATGTGCGGCGGTTATCGTTCGTCATGGAAACATTTCTCTTGTTACAACATAAAATGTTGGCGGTAAACTACCCCTTCCCCTTAACTGATCTTCACCAAAATCAATAGACCTTGAGCTCTCTGCAACTCAGGAAAGGGTGCACAAAAATAATTTGATTCTCATTGAATTTTCGGCAGTTATCGTTCGTCATATAAAAAATTACCCTTGTTAAAACATAAAATGTTGCTGGTAAGCTACCCCTTTCCCTTAACCGATCTTCACCAAAACCAACAGGGAATTGAGAACTCTGCAATACAGGGCTGTATGCAAAACGTCATTTGATTCTGTTAGAATTTGCGGCTGTTATCGTTTACTATAGAAAAAAATTACCCTTGATAAAAAACCGGTGCTGCTAAACTACCCCTTTCCCTTAACCAATCTTCACCAAAAACGACAGGTCGTGGGTACTCTACAATTCAGGCCAGTATGCAAACAATTACTTGATTCTGTTTGAATTTGCGGCTGTTATCGTTTGCCATAGGAAACACCCTTGATAAAACATAAAAAGTTGCTGGTAAACTACCCTATTCCATTAACCGATCTTCACCAATAACAATAGGTCTTGAGAACTCTACAATTCAGGGCTGTATGCAAAACATTAGTTGATTCTCTTTGAATTTACGGCAGTTATCGTTCGTCACAGAAAAAATTCCCTTGTTAAAACATAAAACGTTGCTGGTAAACTACCCCTTTCCCTTAACCGATCTTCAACACAATCAACAGACCTTGAGTTCTGTATAATTCAAAAAGGTATGCAGAAGAGTAGTTGATTCTATTTTAATGTACGGCAGTTATCGTTTGTCAAAAAAAATTACCCTTGATAAAACAAAATGTTGCTGGTAAACAACCCTATTCCCTTAACCGATCTTCACCAAAACCAACAGGTATTGAGAACTCTACAGTACAGGGCTGTATGCAAAACATCATTTGATTCTGTTTGAATTTGCGGCTGTTATCGTTTACCATAGAAAAAAATTACCCCTTATAAAAAGCGTTGCTGGTAAACTACCCTATTCCCTTAACCGATCTTCACCGAAAACGATAGGTCTTGAGAACTCTGCAATTCAGGCCTGTATGCAAAATATTATATGATTTTGTTTGAATTTGCGGCTCTTATCGTTTGCCATACAAAATACCATACAAAATACAAAATACAAAATACAAAATACAAAATACGAAATATATAAACACCACACAACACAACCAAACAACATACTCAACGATCAATTACAATATAAATCACATACACTTTTTGCCACAATTTTACAAAAAACAAACATCAAGTTGAATCCCTGCGCCAATGCCCTTCCTCCACACATCACCCCCACTACACCTTCCACACAAAAACCGTTACGAAATGATGGCAGTCTGACTAAAAGCTGAAGAAGGCGGATACGTACGCCGAAACGCGTCCTACGAAGAAAGTAAGATTTCACAAGAAAAAGTTCATTTTTAGATAATTGTTAGTGCTGTGAAAGAAGAGATGAACAATCAAGACAACTATAATACCGC
Organism: Magicicada septendecula; assembly: GCA_034769895.1. Lineage (NCBI taxonomy): Eukaryota > Metazoa > Arthropoda > Insecta > Hemiptera > Cicadidae > Magicicada > Magicicada septendecula. Next base: position 192,217 of record JAWRYS010001774.1, read on the forward strand.
AGGTAAAGCGTATTTCATCAATAAGTACAGAAACGCCAAACAACAAGTAACAAAAACTTCCTTACACATAGAATTCAATATTCAATAAAACTTGTCGAAAACACAACATCATACCAACACACGCACAAGTTACAATAAAACAATACACACATACAGCACTTCAAATCAAACGGAAATTAGAACAAATAAACCTAAATAACATAATCAATTATTTATACCATAAAAAAGACACACTCAACAGACAGGCATATAACTTACACATGAAACTCACACAAATATTACACCACACGGAACTTGAAAATGTAATACAACACACACAAGACAACATAGAAAAACTCAAATTGACAATACAAGTTCGACACAACAACAAAATAACTAACCTCACAACACGCACAATTGAATCTATCCCTGAACCGGCACACAAATTCCACACACGCGTAGTTAATACAACAACCATTAATTTCACAAAAGATGAAATGGATTTATTAAACAAAGGACTGAAACATAATTTAAATAACAATACAACTAACAAAAATCACAATAAACACACACGTGACATAATCATAGACGCAGAAACAGCTGTACAAAACACGCACTTTAATGACCAGGACCCGATACGCCACGACATAAAACGAAAACTTCAAAACACACATACAAAACCAAAAATACACAACAATGAAATAAAAACACTTAACAATGTAAAACACAAGTTACTCGAACACAACACAACAATCCTAAAAGCTGACAAAGGTAACATTAGCGTCATAATGGACAAACACCAATTAAACACTAAAATCGAAAATTTCTTCAACGAAAATAATATAACGGAAATAAATAAAGACCCCACACTAAAATTTCATAAACAGATTAACAAGTTTCTAAACAACACAAATCATATAATCAAACCAGAAAGCGCCAAATACCTTAAACAAATAAAACCTAACCCCCTAAACTAAATGCATTACCAAAAATACATAAACCTAAAATTCCCATCAGACCATTAATAAACAACACACAGGCACCCTCCCACAAAATCGCAAAACAACTAGACAAAATAATCAGAGAAAATATTAATCTCAGTAACAACACATCTATCAAAAACAACATCGACCTAGTCAGGAAAACTGAACACATCCACATCCCACATAACTCAACTCTGGCATCTTTTGATATAACCAATCTATACACTAATGTCCCCATCAAAGAAACTATCCAAACACTAGAACAACTACTCAGACAAAACAACACACCTGAAACACACATACAAGAAATCATCACACTTACCAAACTAATAACTGAACAAAATTACTTTACATACAATAACAAGATATACACACAAACAGAAGGTCTCCCGATGGGATCCCCCATATCAGGAATACTAGCAGAAATATATATATACACAACATAGAACAGAACCACATAATAAACAACAACAAATACACTAACAAAATTATATACTGGCACAGGTATGTAGATGATATATTACTTTTATTCAAAGGCAACACAAGACAAGTTGAAAACTTCCACAAATACATAAACACTATACACCACAAATTAAAATTTACACTGAAAATTGAACAAAACAATAGTATAAATTTTCTAGACCTAACAATTAACAAAACTAACAATACACACACGTACAAAATATACAGGAAACCAACCACAACTGACATGGTTATATACACAACACATCAAACCACCCAACACAACATAAACATGCGGCCTTCAACCATAGGCTCCATAGACTAACTAAAATACCCTTAAATAAACAAGATTACACCGACGAACTCAACACAATAAAATACATAGCAATCAAAAACGGTTACAACCCTAATTTAATAAACACACTACACAAACGCATCAAAAACAAAAACAACAAAACACAAAATACCATCAACACACAACACAATAAATACATCACACTCACATACCACAACTCCTACACACACAAAATCGCCAACACATTCAGAAAACACAAATACAAAATAGCATACAGAACAACCAATACCATTAAAAAACACATCAATAATACAAACACAGACATAGACAAATATAACAAAACAGGTGTTTACAAATTAAATTGTAATGACTGCAATAGTTTCTACATCGGCCAGACAGGAAGATCTTTTTCATCCCGTTATTCTGAACACTTAAAAGCTGTAACCAACAACAATATACACTCCGCATTTGCCACACACATACACACAGAAAACCACAGTTACACCAACATAGACACTAATCTCGAAATTTTACATTACTTACCTAAAGGTCGAAAACTCAACACAACTGAACAATACGAAATATATAAACACCACACAACACAACCAAACAACATACTCAACGATCAATTACAATATAAATCACATACACTTTTTGACACAATTTTACAAATAACAAACATCAAGTTGAATCCCTGCGCCAATGCCCTTCCTCCACACACCACCCCCACTACACCTTCCACACAAAAACCGTTACGAAATGATGGCAGTCTGACTAAAAGCTGAAGAAGGCGGATACGTACGCCGAAACGCGTCCGACGAAAAAAGTAAGTTTTCACAAGAAAAAGTTCATTTTTATATAAGTATTATTTTACTATACGACTCATTAGATGTTTTTATATTTTAATATATATTTTGTAACTACATTGCTTTTCAATATTTAAATACCCAATTAAAACACATATTAATAGTTTTATTCGTGTATGAAAGACTAATTGATTTATTAAGGTATGAAGATGTATGAACATTCAAAGAAACATTAATAAATTTAGACTCTCTATTTCTGTCAAAACAGTATTGAAATTTATATTTACAAGCACTTAAATTAATAATACAATAAAATGTTCACATATTTATTATAATTATAAGTAAATTAATAAATGAATATAAAATAATTCTATTAAACTTTAACCATATTTTGCTTTAAAGCTCTAGTAAATTATTGTTCCTTTTCAATCCACTAAACACGTATATCGCTAATCTAGTTTTGCTTATTTTAGACTTAAGGTGGCTTTCTTACCTCAAATATGTATAGATTTTATGTTTTCTTTAATTCAAATTATTTATTAAATGCACTTTCACTTGTGAAAAAATTACGTTTTGTTATATCCTTATACGCATGTTTCAGAGTAGTTTGCTCCTTCATCAGTGAGGTGTAATTGCAGAAAGCGTCAAGGCGTTGGTAATCTGTAACGGTTTTTTGGGGATTGGTTGTGTGTGGGGGTGTGTGTAGATGAAAGGGGGTTGGCGCGATATTCTGAATTGTGTCCGTGTCCGTTGTGTATTATTGTGTCGAATAGTGTGTTGGATTTAAATTGTAATTGTTTATTGAGTATGTTGTTTGGTTGTGTTTTGTTGTGTTTGTATATTTCGTATAGTTCTGCGGTGTTGAGTTTGCGACTTTTGTGCATGTAGTGTGAAATTTCAAGATTGTTTTTTATGTTGGTGTAACTGTGGTTTTCTGTTTGGATGTGTGTGGCAAATGTGGATTGTAAGTTGTTATTGGAAAAAGGTTTTGTGTGTTCAGAAAATCTGGAGTAAAAAGATCTTCCTGTCTGGCCTATAGGCTATAGAATTTATTACAATTGTTGCAGTTTAATTTATATACGCCTGTTTTGTTGTATATGTCTATGTCTTTGTTTGTGGCGTTAATGTGTCTCTTGATGGTATCTTGAGTTCTGTATGCTATTTTGTAATTGTGTTTTCTGAATGTGTTGGCAATTTTAGGTATTCAAAATTGCTAACTTGTTCCAGGACTGAACTATCTATAACAATGTTTGCCCGTATGGGATCCGTTCTACACAAAACCATCACATTGGTTTTAATTGTGGATATCTGCAATCCAGAGTCTTTACAGATTCCATTTAACAAATGTATACCCACCTGCAATCTGTTTTCAGAGTCCGACAGAATAGCCTGATTGTCCGCAAACAACAAAGTGTCAATTGTAGAGTGACCAATCATAATATGGTCTGGAAGACGCAGTTGCCAGTTTTTGTATGACATCGTCAATATATAAATTAAAAAGAGAAGGTGATAGTGGTTACCCTTGTCCTACTACACATTTGATCACGCTAACTCTAGGAGCGTCTCAGTCTCCCTGCTTCTATTAAGATATTATTCTCTATTTACAGACTCTGTGTACCTCTAATTAGATGTTGTGCGATCCCTTGCCTTGCTATTACTGGCAAAAAATTCCCATAGTTTACATCGATTCACTCTGTCAAAAGCCTTGTCGAAGTCGATGAAAAGCTATGTAGTTGGGCAGCTGATACTCTTTACGACATTCAGTTATTGATTTCTTAAATAACTATTAAGTTCGTTTAACTATTAAGGTCGTTTTATTCGATTTCTTCTATAAGTCTCATCTTCAAAGTTACTTAAATTGAAGTGTTTTATTTAATGGATATCCTATAAATTAATTACGTAAGCTCGCACACGCGCTCTACACGCGCAGCTACAGGGCGTTGTTCAAACCCGAAATAGTTGTCGGGCGTCGCGTCGTTTGGCCAAGATCTTCCGTAACTGTTTCACAACACTCAGCTGCTTTTGCGCGGCCGGAAGAAGATCCCCGAGGGTGGGATTTAAGACGTTGGCGGCGATGTCAAACCAAACACACTGTTCGGACGTATCACACCGCGCGCGCGCGCACACACCCACACACACACACACACAACATCCAACTTTCAAACGACGGCGCCGTCACCAAGAACAAGACTGACAGCGCTCCTAGTGGCTGCCTCTGACGAAGCTTGTAATAAATAAAAACTGGTTCAAGCAACAATTTTATATTTTACCAATAAAAATTTTGTGGTCCGAGTCAGTAGTATTATACTTATAATAGTTAATAATAATCTCAGGTGATATTTCTTTACAGAAAATTACGTGCACCCTTGTCAGAGAAAAATGTGTAACATTCTTGAAAACACTCTATAAACGACAAGATTACTTATTAACGATAAAAGGCATTGGCACGTTGCATCAGCCAATCGGGAGACGATTCCCGTTAAGACAGTACAAATTGACAACACTACGAAGTAACCGATAGTCTTCATTTTACTCAGTCAGAAGACGACTGATGTCTTTACTACGATGTCTACTGACAGTCTTTCTTATATACATACGAATACACTTCCAAATTCAAGATAAAAATTTAACGTGTTTTCTTGTTTTTACAATGTGCGGCACTTTTACTGAGAAATATGCATTTATTCGGTTGTAAATGAAAAATACTTACACTTTTCACATACCAAAGTCATATGACTAAATATAAATGTAATCTAGAAAAATAGAGTAATAAATTTAAGTCATATGATAAGATATAAATGTTATCTAGAAAAATAGAGTACTATATTTATTACTTTATTATATTTTTATAATTCATATCACCACCAAAACACACACACACACATTTACACAATACTTATTTAAAAGAGTACGTAGAAAGATAGCGAGCATAAAAAGTTATGTCCTTTAAAGCTACAAGAAAATTTCACAACAAAATGAAACAGTAAAATATCCGAGATTAAAATTCAAACAGTTACCCAAAGGTACAGGAATGTTTGGAGGCCGTAGACCTCCTAGAATTAGCCCACCTTAAATAACATAAGCTATCTCCGCTTTTATTCAACATCTACTCGGAAGTTATTGTTAGAGAAGCTTTAGGTAAATGTGATTAAGAATCTCTTTGAACGGTGAAAGAATAAATAACATACGTTATGCGGATGATACCGTCATATTCGCAGATAGCTTAGAGAGGCTGGAGCAACTAATAAATAGAGTGACAGAAAGCAGCCGTAGATATGGTCTAGATATCAATGTTATTAAAACGAAGCTAATGATTGTATATAAGAACAGGTGTACAAACTTCACCCTTAATATGAACTAAAGGCCAGTTGAACGTGTAAGCAAATTTACATATCTTGGTACTATAGACAATGAACAATGGAACAACTCTCAGGAAATAAAGAGCAGAATTGAAAAGGTAAGAGCAGTGTACAGTAGAATGAATAGTTTATTCAAAAGTCACGATTTAACAATAAACACAAAGATGAGACTTTTACGCTGCTACGTATTCTCGGTCCTCTTCTACGGTGTACAATCTTGGACTTTGAGTGAAGCCAGAACTAAAAAATTGGAAACTTTCGAAATGTGACTGTACCGTAGAATACTGAGAATTTCATGGACAACACATAAACTAATGTTGAAGTTCATGAAAAGATGAAGAAAGAAAGGGAAGTTATTAACACAGTAAGCATAAGAAAGCTTCAGCATCTGGGACATCTCTTGAGAAGTACTACAGGGAACAGTACTTGGAAAGAGAGGAGTTGGGCGACCGAGAATCTCGTGGCTGAGAAATGTAAGCACCTGGTTTGGCATGAATACAACTGCCTTATTCCGTGCAGCAGTGCAGAAAGTTGAAATAGTCTGTACGATATTCAACTTCCGAAACGGATTGGAACTGTCAGAAGAAGAAGTAGCATAACAGGGAAAAATATAACATAACGCTTATTTGTCTCATTTGCTACCATGCAGAACCGATACAGCAGTCGGCGAATTGCCGAGAGGAACCGGTTTTTGCATGGTGGTGTCGGGAGAGGTATGATATGAGGCATAACATAAATTTGTCTGGAAGAAAAATTTGACTTCGCGGTTGTTAGGTAGAGCAAAAGTGTATAAGGAGACATTCCGCGGCGTCATAAATCTCTGGCCAGCGCCCAAGTGTTGGACGGTTTTAGCCGTCAGCTTCTGCAAAGAGCCGTAACACTTTGCCTCAACTTTAGCCAAAGGTAAGGCGGAACGGAGGGTAGCGAAAATATGTAAATAATTTTTATTTTGGTCAGCAACTTTTGATCCGTCCGGCTAGTCTTCATTTGAGTCAATTCAGTAGTCAATATGTCCCCTCGATATGTTACTAGCATATCGCCCATGGTAAGACGTATGTTGGGGCTGCCACCTTCAGGGTTAATGTCCAGCCCGATTTTCTGTCCGGGTGTTCTCCCATAAACTGGCTGTCTTACCAGACTAAAGAGACCAGTTTTCCCTTTTAAAATATCCATTAAGGATCTTTAATATTGTGGTTTCTCCTTGCCTTCCACATCCTACGTCGTTGACCAATGGAAAGTCATCCGTCTTTAGGGGCAATGTCTCACCTCAAGGCCAAGAGTGACCCCTAACCTCTACTTGACAATGATAAGTAGAGGAGGGACAGGTTATACCGGCTGTCACTCGTCTCCAGAGCCGCATTAGCCACCTGTAGGTGTTGCCCGTCCCCCACCATTTGGTGGTGCGGCTTGGTATTTCCTTCGTCAAGGAATGAGGTCAAAAGTTCAAAAGACCATAAGGCATTCCTCATCCTCTGCAGTACTTTAGTACGTGGCAAGGTTTACTCTCCATGATCACAGAAGAAACACAGATATACGGAAGGAACTGAATACTCGACAGAATTACCCAGTATCGGCTGAATTGGTGGGAATATCTTTGCCGAATAGATGACTGCCGCATCCCCAAACAACTACGGAACTGTAAGCCGAGGGGACGGAGCGGTGTGTACGTCCGAGGAAGCGCTGGAGTGACCAGCTCTAAGCTTTGCCTGCTTGAGACCGGATGAAACCATCCTTGGTTTAATCCTTGACGATAATGATGATGATTTTGATTGTCCAAGGGGACAATTGGCGGAATCTTTGGAGAAAAATGTCACGTTAGGAGAAGATAAAGCACAGTGGTTCGCTCTGTTGCCAACAGCGTTCCGGCGAGCCCGATGACTGCATGTCTCCTGCTCGTTACCATGAATAGCGATCTCTCTCTTTGCTGTGGCGAAAACTCCGTGTTAATTTTTACACTTTGATGGACACAAATGCTCTTGACTTTTTTAAATTTTGGATCATGGAAAATTCGAAACGGCGGAATGAGAACTCTTTAGGGACCTTTCGGTAGGGAAGCAGAGATAGGCGCCTTGATCGGATTTATCCGCGTTGGTCGCTACCCGTAATTTCCGTAGCGAGTCCGGAAGCAGAAAGAGCTGACGTTGTACCATTCAAAATCAAAGTTAGCTGAGCTGTTATGATACATAGCGTCATCCGCATGAAGCGAAAGAGGCTGATCGTTTGTGTGCACAAGATAAAGACAAAGCCTAGGACAGAACCTAGAGGAACTCGTACGGCAAGCTGTCTAACGGATGAGTACGACACATACCATAAAGAAACGATCGCAGAAATTCAACCGCAAAAGATGAATGAAAGATGAGGACAGGGGACTGTAGGGACAAGGCAAGTTTGTAAAGAATACCTTCGTGCCAGACTCGAAGGAAGGTCTTAATCGCATCTCTACGGTGGACTGATGCCTATTATCGGCGTCCATAAGTTGGGTAATGACCGTGATGATTTTAAGAGTCGTGGAGTACTCTCTGCGAAAGTAAAACTGCTCATGTCGAATGGATGAAACTATCCATGGGGGGGGGAGGGCAATCCGACCATGTGCGAGCCGCTCAAACACCTTCGTGATGACTGACAGAAGAGCGATGGGGCGATGATTCTCTGGAAGCATACGCAACTTTCGAGGTTTTGATATCATGAAAATCATCGCAAGTCTCCACGGGCTATAGAAGTAATGCAGCCGGAGACATCCATTGAACAACTCGTGAATTAGCGAGATGAGACTGGGGGAAGCGTATTGTAGGGCCACCGCCCCGATAGAGCCCTGTAGGGGACCCACTTAGGGCCGAGTCAACTAACGGTTGATACCACATCAGTCGAATCGAACGGGACAACGGAGTTAACAGGAGGGTGGAGAAATAGCCAGAAATTATATATGCGACCACGGCCGAGTGATCGGTGTCACAGACGCTTCTGTAGACAGTAAATTTCTTCCCCATAGAATTGGATAAGCAATTCTATATATATAGAATTGAATATCGAAACAGCTGTAGTAGATAAAAACATATCCGGGAGCTGATTTGCAGTCGAATCGCAACCCTCTGGTTGTAACATTTAAAGTTAGAATGGAAAAACCAATAAAGTAGGCCTATAATATTATACATCACGACATCCGTAAACTAAAAGACCCACAAATAAGAAGTCAAGTTAAAACTGCTATTAATGAGAAATGTAAATCTCCGTCGAATACGTAGGATTGTAAAGAACAACTCAGACAATTTAATAGTAAATTGGAGAGCATCAAAGAAGAATCGATGAAGCCGGATAAAACCAAAAAGAAATCCTGGATGACGTATGAAATACTCCAACTGATGGAAGAAAGGAGAAAAGTTAAAAACACAGAAAGTGAATACAGAACAATAAATAACACATTGAAAAGAAGACCAGAGAAGAGAAAGAACAAGAGATGTATAGAAATCGAGAAATGTATAGAAATGGAGGCACTACAAAATAAGCACAATAGTTTTAATGAGCATAGGAAAGTAAAAGAAATTACTAGAAAAAACTGTAAAAAAGTGAACAAACTAGTTAAAAATGGTGGTGAAATTATTATCGATCTAGCAGAAATTAAAAACACATGGACAAGTTATATAAAAAAACTATTTTATAATATCAGATCAGAGTCCCCTCTTTTTGACAATGCCACCGGACAAGAAATAATCACAGATGAAGTTGAGCGATCGAGAATATCATGGCTGAGAAATTTAAGGACCTAGTTTGGCATGAATACGACTGACTTATTCCGTACAGCAGTGCAGAAAGCTAAAATAGCCTGTATGATATGTAACATCCGAAACGGATAGGAACTATCAGGAGAAGAAGATAGAATTGGCAAAGATCTTGGCAAAGCCTTGCTTTTCGCAGAGTACACAATCCCGTCTAGAGAACGAAGGTGATGGCGGGTCCTATCTTTGCCAATAAGTCGGCTTTCAGCCTGTCAGGCAGACTTGGGTCTAACGTTCAGAGACTCGAGATATGAGTCCAATCGTTGTACAGTGGCATCAAGCAGAAGCTGCTTGACAAGGCCAAATTGTGGGTGGAACCTATATTTTTTGGTAGCGGTTCCGAATTTATTGCCATTTTAGAGAAGTTTGCGGATTTGTGGATGGCGAGAAGCACTTCATCATGTAATTGAGAGCTGTGGTTGGTTCCAGGGACTGCATATATGTGTTTGGTGTCCTGAAGATTGGTGGCCATGCGGTCCGCATCAGCCGGAGTGGCTATGGAGAGTGGCGGGTGAGAAGGCACTTTTCGGTGAAGTTTGTCGTAATAGGAGCACCATCTGACTCTCCTGATACAATGGGGTAGGGTTGGAGAGATGTGTCCTAGGTAGGGCTAACAGTGATAAGCACCGGGTCATGATCAGACGAGAGGTCCAACGCGGCGTTTACAGTAATGGGCAAGGCCAAGTCTTTGACAACAACAATGTCAAGTACGTCGAGGAATTCCCTACGGGAACATCGGTAGGAGAATCCGGACCAAAACGTAGACATGAGGATGTGCTGAACGTTGGTATAGAGAGAGAGCGCGCGGGTTTCTGACACGTTCGTTCCAAGTGGGTGTTTGGAGTTTTAGCCTCCAGGCGTCAGAGAATGTGAAGGGGGCGTCCCACTCATCATGAAGCGATGACACGCAGCGACCGGGCTGGAGGTACGCCGAGATTAGACGAACCTCCTGATCTTCGACGAAGAAGACCACCGCCGTTGCCTCTGTGCGACAAGTAGCCAGAAAGAAGAGTTGACGGTAGGATCCATGTAGCACGTTGTGTACGCTGGAAGCTGAAAGGAGACAAGAGGAGTTAGGAAGGTCTCAGAAAGGAGTATGATGTCTTGGTCATCATAATCGGTCGCGAAAGCGGCCAATTCGTCACAGCAGACACCAAGCTGCGGGCGATTCATGTCGCCAGCCAAAGAGGCTTAGTCATGGGATGGCAGGAGGGTCATTAGAAAATAAACTTTGGTGACTAGCACAGACTGGATGCATTGAGGCAAGAGCATTGTACGCTAGAATGAGCAGTTTATTCACAACTCACGATTTAACAATAAACACAAAGATGCGACTTTTACGCTGCAACGTATTCTCGGTCCGCTCCTACGGTGTGGAAGGATTTAGAAAAAAATAATATAAACGCAGATGAAGCACTTGAAAGAAACGTTTTTCGGGCAAACGTGTTAAAAATGGAAGGAGTCCAGGGTAGGAGAGAGAAAAACGTTGGCTCAGAGTTGTTTGAAGACAGGAAGAAGAGACATAGTGAAAAGATAAAGGAATATTAGTGAAAAACGAAAGAACTAGGAATAAAGAATTAAAATTGGCATGTGGTCCTCAGTTGGCCGATACAAAAAGTAACAATATTAGAGGCACAGAAATATAAAGAACATTTCGAACTAAAAACATTTGTGGAAACAAAGAAAAGAATACTTAGATTGATGAGCGTGAGAGAGACAGCAAAAGGAAACACTCTACAGAATTCTGACGGTTGTGTAATTGAATCCTGCCTGCGTTGTTCTCCTTACGCACACTTGTGTCCCCTTTCCCCGCCACCCTCGTGTCACTACACTGATCCTACATAAGTCTTCCCTTTACAGAGGTCATAAAACAAAATATATATAATATTTACCGTATTCCTTCCGTCGTGTGACTTCGTGTTGCGTTCGATTTATTATTTTTACGCGTTTCGAAACATATGTTTCGTCTTCAAAATAAAAAATCACTCAAAGCGAGGTCGTTAAACATCAAAATTGAAATATTAAAAACATTTCTACACATATCCGCGTTACATGAGTGCGCACTGAAAGAGCATATTGTATAAATAAAGATAATTATAATAACAAGTGCATATCTAAAAATGCAAAAATAATTCATTACAGTACAGTAGTGAAGCCAAAATGTTCATATGCAATTAAATGTCTACCATTGAATTATAATTTAGACAAACTAGAAATATTGGAAAGACCAATTATTAGGAAAATATTAGGCCCACGAAAACCTCAGAAGGTTGGAAATTAAGAAGTAACTACGAAATATATCACAGTATAGAAAATCTAATAGTAACAATGAGAAAAAGAAGACTATTAGTTTTTAGACATTTATATAGAATAGACGACAATAGGTTAACAAAGCAGATCTTCAAATATCGATGGGGGAAAAAGTCACCATCAAGTTGCATTGAAGAAGTCCAAAGGAATTTAGAAAAAAATAAAATACACGCAGAAGAAGCAATTGAAAGAGATATTTTTCGGCCAAACCTGTTAAAAATGGAAGGAGTCCAGGGTAGGAGAGAGAAAAACGCAGGCTCAAAGTTGTTTGAAGACAGGAAGAAGAGACAGTGAAAAGATGAAACAATAGTGGAGAAAAAGAAAAGAACAAAGAATAAAGATTTGAAATTGGCATTTGGTCCTTAGACGGCAGATAGAAAAAAAAAATCTATCTGAATTTGCTGGCTATGGAAATTTGTAATGAATACAGTTACTGTCAGCAGATCCACGGCAATTGTTAGTGAGCAGCCTTGCTAACGAACGATTTGCTGATTTCAACGACAATCTGCAGCATCTTTACATTGTTTATGTTATACAGTATAATTTGCTTATGTGTATTTGTAGCACTATTATTAGCAAATGAATAAGCATAATAATTATCCCGTCCAAATACTTAGCCAACTATATCCATGCATATTAGCAACCCTGTAAGCATGAACAAATTTTATCCAGAAGCATTTATTGTATTTTGCTCTTTTGATAAGGATCGGTCTTTCATTTTTGTACATTTCAGGTATTGCAATAAGAATCGTATGCGTATGTTATATATCAAATTGACCAGAAAATAACGGTGATCTTGAATGTTAACAACACAAAATTTGATTTTTTTAAAATTTTTGACTATTTCTTCCTTCGTTGAAAGGGACGTTTATCCGCCCTCCGAAGAGGCGGAGAGTCCTAAGACTAAGGGAGGGGACTCTATTTCAGGGAGTTATTAGGCAGGTTGAGTGCAGTGTCGGAAACAATATACAATAGGGTAGAATCATCTCTAGTATTTGAAACTTAGCTTGATAATTATTTGACGGAATAACGTCGATAAAGACGGGGTATAGAGAAGAATGAAAAAGTGTAAGGATGAGAAGGAAACAGGTACTGTTCTCTTCACCCTTAACAATTTCGTATTTATAAACAATTTTCCACGATAATTAAAAAAGATTCGTGGATATTTCATAATCTAATAAAATAATTTAAACAGTTTTATTTTAGGAAAATAGTACACAATCCCGTCTAGAGAACGAAGGTGATGGCGGGTCCTTTCTTTGCCAATATGTCGGCTTTCAGCCTGCCAGACAGACTTGCGTCTAACGTTCAGAGACTCGAGATATGGGTCCAATCGATGCAGAAGCTGCTTGACAAGGACAAATTGTGTGTGGAACCTATATTTTTTGGTAGCGGTTCCGAATTTATTGCCATTTTAGAGAAGTTTGCGGATTTGTGGATGGCGAGAAGCACTTCATCATGTAATTGAGAGCTGTGGTTGTTTTCAGGGACTGCATATATGTGTTTGGTGTCCTGAAGATTGGTGGCCATGCGGTCCGCATCAGCCGGAGTGGCTATGGAGACTGGCGGGTGATAAGGCACTTTTCGGTGAAGTTTGTCGTAATAGGAGCACCAGTTGACTCTCCTGATACGATTGGGGAGGGTTGGAGAGATGTGTCCTAGGTAAGGCTAACAGTGATAAGCACCGGGTCATGATCAGACGAGAGGTCCAACGCGGCGTTTACAGCAATGGGCAAGGCCAAGTCTTTGACAACAACAATGTCAAGTACGTCAAGGAGTTCCCTACGGGAACATCGGTAGGAGAATCAGGACCAAAAACGTAGACATGAGGATGTGCTGAACGTAGGTATAGAGAGAGAGAGAGAGAGAGAGAGAGAGAGAGCGGGTTTGTGACACGTTCGTTCCAAGTGGGTGTTTGGAGTTGTAGCCTACAGGGGTCAGAGAATGTGAAGGAGGGCGTCCCACTCATCATGAAGCGGTGACACGCAGCGACCGGGCTGGAGGTACGCCGAGATTAGACGAACCTCCTGATCTTCGACGAAGAAGACCACCGCCGTTGCCTCTGTGCGACAAGTAGCCAGAAAGAAGAGTTGACGGTAGGATCCATGTAGCACGTTGTGTACGCTGGAAGCTGAAAGGAGACAAGAGGAGTTAGGAAGGTCTCAGAAAGGAGTATGATGTCTTGGTCATCATAATCGGTCGCGAAAGCGGCCAATTCGTCACAGCGAGACACCAAGCTGCGGGCGATTCATGTCCCCAGCCAAAGAGGCTTAGTCATGAGATGGCAGGAGGGTCATTAGAAAATAAACAATGGTGACTAGCACAGACTGGATGCATTGACGCAAGAGCATTGTACACTAGAATGAGCAGTTTATTCAAAACTCACGATTTAACAATAAACGCAAAGATGCGACTTTTACGCTGCAACGTATTCTCGGTCCGCTCCTACGGTGTAGAATCTTGGACTTTGACTGAAGCCACAACTAAAAATCGGCATGGGGAACCATACATGACTTCCATGTTGTAAGATTTATGTTTAAAATTATTTACTTGAATTCGGTTCGGTATTTTCTAAAAAATTATCGCCCACCCTCCAACTAATTTCACTATTTATAGATATTTTTGTTATTGTGGGGTAGTCATTTAATACAATGTTATTTTCAGTCACTTTAACCATAAAAATTAGGTAGGCTTACTTTATTCTTATAAAGAAACCGACTACGCAGATAATCATCCCTCCTCCGAAGCGCTCCGAAGTCACTCATGGGCCCTGAGCATCTTGCAGAGGGTTCATTCCCTAAAGACGAAAAGTCTGTCTATGAACCATTCCTCTGTAAACACGTGCAGTTACACTGCCCAGCGATCCACATGAAGCAAATCGCTATCCACGCTGGACACTTTTTCGGCTTGCACGCGTTGTGTTGGTGTGGGTTTCGGCACTTTCCGTTTAAAAAGCGTGCAAATGTAAGAAAATAAACATGAGTGAGGCCAGATATAATGAGAATTGTGTGTGTGTGTCTTGCCTGCCTTTTTATTGCGGTGATCATAATAATAAAATGGAAACGTAAACATTACATAATTGAGATACGCTTGCCTGCCACGAACGATATATTTTCTCTCATACATGATTTAAATTAAAATGAAAAAGTATAGAAATTTTTTAAAGTTAAATGAAATGTTTCCATAGAAACTACTTCTTTGTTGTCAATTACGTAGTACACATATAAAACTTATAAAAATTTACCTCCTCCATCATCAACTACTATTTTAATTTATAAAAAAAATAACCCCTTCCTCCTTCAACTACAATTTACATTTATAGATATTTCATCTACCTTTCTACAGTGGATTATTACGACCTTCTTTCCAGGATACTTTATTGATCAAAATTAAGCACTTTACTCTTTTTAAAACGTAAAACGTTGCAGGTAAACTACCTCTTTCCCTTATCCGATCTTTACCAAAAACAATAATCATTGAGCCCTCTATAATTCATGGCGGTATGCAAACAATTATTTGATTCTATTTGAATTTGCGGCTGTTATCTTTTGCCAAAAAAAAATCTACACACACACACTTTTCGAAAAATGACTTTTTTTCATGTTTTGATGGTAGTACAATCAGAATCTGTCGTTATCTCGAACACAATTTTTTTCGGCATGACCATACTTCCATTTCCTTATGGAACATGGAAGTAAAAAATTGGGATCTTTCGAAATGTAGTTTTACCGTAGAATACTGAGCATTTCATTGACAGCACATATAAATAGTGTTGACGTTCTTAGAAAAATGACGAAAAAAAGGGAAGTTATTAACACAGTAAAGATAAGAAAGCTTCAGTATCTGGGACATCTCATGAGAAATGGAGAGAGATTTTACTTACTGCAGTCCATACTACAGGGAAAATACTTGGAAAGAAAGGAGTTCGCGACCGAGAATACCATGGCTGAGAAATTCAAAGATCTGTTTTTTCTATCTACGGCACAAGTAAGGCTGAAAAGCGCCTGTTTTACGCGTAGATTGACCAAGAAATTCTATGCAAAGATTCTAGGCCTATGTTTACCTATAGTGAAGACCAGTATAGGCAATATTGTGAAGATTTCAGTAAAATTATTTTGTGGGCGGTTAGGCTGTGGTCCTCTTCATAAACGTCCTGACGTTTCGACTGCAGCTGCGGTATTCATCTTCAGTAGGTCTTCTGTTTACCGTTGTGATCCTGCGCTACCACGCTACAACCGCTGAACTTATATACAGACACCTGCGGTCGAGCTGCTATCTGATGGGCCCAGAGCTGGAGCAATCCCGTTCCTCGCCTGAGTCAGATGTTACACCCGAGATAGTGATCCAAGATCATCTCAGTGCTGGATACCAGGCCTTGTTCAACCTCAAACTCACCTTCTTCCTGTTGAGGCTGTTATTGTGTTTACGAGAGTCAGTTGAAAATTTGCGGAGCGACATCTATAGCTCAGTAGTAGAACTCAACTATTTATGTGCTGCAAGACGTATATTTCGTCTGAACACATGTTTATTTTCATATATATCAGTCTATTTACTCGCTTTTTACCAGCTGTTTGAAATTTTCCTGTCACGCGTGTTTTTAAAATGCACAAAATTAAACATCGTGTTGTGATGAATTCTCTGTTAAAAACTTTTTAGCACCAATGGAAAAACAAAACGAAATTGTAAATGTGTTAGGAGATGATGCGCCTTCAGAAACAACAGTAAGTGGGGCACACTCGAGTTTAAACGTGGTCATACAAGCACTGAAGGCGATCCCAGCAATGGACGTCTAAAAGTGCAACAAAAATGACGTTATTGAAAAAATGTCATAGGGTGTTGGAAGACCGCAGATTGAGCAGTAGATGACGTTGCTGAAATCATAGGCATCTGATATGAGCGTGTGCATCATACTTTAACTCAAGAACTTCGTGTGAATAAGCGTTGTGCAAGATGGCTTCCGCATCTGGAGCTGTTGCATTTTTTGGGCGTTCAGTGCGACAACGTTTTCGGTGCTCGTACGACCACGTTTAAACTCAAGTGCCTACTGACAAACCGTTGGTTTTGAGGTCGCGGCATCTCCTGACATGTATAGGACTTCGTTTTGAGTTTCCGTTGGCGCTAAACAATTTTTAACAAAGAATAACACCACGATGTTTGATTTTGTCCATTTTTCAAAACACGCATGACACGTAAATTTTAAACAGTTTCTAAACAATGAATAACTTAATAGATCGATTTGGAAATTAACAAGAAATTACATGAAATACAAATCTTGCAGCACACGAATAATTCTAGTTTTGCCGCTAAGCTACAGATGTCTCTCCGTGAAATTTTCAACTGACCTTCGTATTGTTACGACGGTCTACTTGATCGTCGTAGCTACAGTGGAAACAATATACAAGACACCAATTAAGTCACTAATCACCAGCTTTAATTTTCACAATTACACAGTTCGTAATTAACTCGTACAATATTTCCATCTAGATTTGTCCACACGCAATAACAATGTCTATTAATCGAGTCTTACACAATTATTAACACAATACTACTTCACATCGACAACACTCAATCCGCATTACCCAGAATCGCTCACGTTACTACACTGAGAATACACAACTAGGGGTTGCGCGGCACGCGCGAAGCGCGGGTCGCGAGTAATGCAGTGTCCCGAGTCTCAGAAAGGACTCCTGCCACTGGGTCTGTTTGAGTTCTTTTTATATGTTTTTACCTAATTGTGGGGGGGGGGGTCTGAAGCGACCTGCGATTGGTGGATTATACCACCGGGACTAATAAACGAGGTCGCTTCCAGGACTCACCTGGTCGCGGGGTGTATTTACCAAATCCGGCAATGAGGGAATTGTGGGTCACTCTGTCGGAACGAACATAGAACCTACGCGCTAGGCGTCTCACGGTGTCATCAAGAGAGCGGACACCGAGTCCTCTCCTTAAAAGTAGAGAAGAGTACCTCCGGGGGACTTTACACGCAAGCTTCAGTCCCCGGTCGAGTACGCGCTTGAGTGTTGTTCTATGACCACGAGCCAGGTATCCCCAAACAGGACAAGCGTAGGTAATCACGGGCAACACGTACGAGTTGATTATGAGCTTACCTAGCCGGGCGGTCATTGCCGGATTAAATAGCACGTCCCAGAGTCTACTGAGTTGCGCCGAAGCGCGTTGTCTGATATACTGTGTATGGGTTCGCCAGGTGAGTCGGGAGTCCACGTGGAACCCGAGGTACTTGGCGCTGTTGGTCCAGGGCACCTCGACGGGGCCTACTTTAGGCTGCGGAGGCCGCTTGCGTTTGCGCGAGAATATTACCGCGGCGCTCTTGGAAGCGTTAACGGCAACTCTCCAGTCATCGGTCTACCCGACATACGCGTCGAGTTGACGCTGGAGCTTAATTGCCGCATAACGTGCGTTCGGCTCTGAGGCAAAAGCCGCAGTGTCGTCCGCTAACAGGGACAATTTAACTCGAGGAACACGGGGCGTGTCATTGACGAACAGCGAGAACAGGAGAGGCCCAAGGACACTTCTCTAAGGGACGCCGGCGGTAATACGCCTCTCCGAAGAGAGAGCATGGTCTACTCTCACTCGGAAGCTACGGTCTCGCAGAAAGCTGCCGATCAAGTGAACGTAGCAGTCTGGGAGAAGGACTTCCGTCAGTTTGTAAAGGACACCCTCGTGCCACACGCGATCAAAGGCTTTCTCTACGTCTAGGAAGATCGCAGTCGTCTGTTTGCCCTGGCAGCCAGCCTCGGTAATGCATTCCACGAGTCTCATCAGCTGATGAGTCGAGGAGTGCGGCTCACGAAAGCCGAACTGTTCGGGGATCAGCACGTCTAGTCTTTCTAGATGGTCGCGGATCCTACGCTGGATCAGACGCTCGAAAACCTTGGACGTCGCGGACAAGAGGCTGATGGGCCTGATGTTTTCCACGCGAGAAGAATTCTTTCCTGGCTTGGGTATCACTATGACGGTAGCCGTTTTCCATTTCACCGGAAAATAGGCCAGTCTGAGGCATGAATTGAACAGGTCAGAGAGGAACTGGGTTCCTCGCTCCGGAAGGCGATGGAGGGCGGAATTCATGACTCCGTCCGGGCCAGGCGCCTTCCGGGGCTTGAGCTGAACAATCCTCTCAGAGACCTCCTCCGGGGAGATGGGCTCCGGTTGGACTGTGATATCGGCCGATAGAAAGCGCTCTACCTCGCGGCAGATTTGCTCAGTGAAAGCCGGGTTCTTGGATGGGTTGGGAGCGAACTGTCGCTCTAAACTGTCAGCCAAGAACTCTGCATTTTCGAGGGGGCGGCCAAGGGGTTGGCCGCCGGGTCCGGCCAGTGCGTAGAGAGGCGCGCGTTTACGCTTTCCCGTTAGGGCACTGGGAATCCGCCAGACATTACGGTCCTCGGCAGGGCCATCCATCTGTGTCACAGCTAGCTCCCAGTTGCGTCTACGGAACGCCAGCATGTCGCGACGCAACTTGCCGGACGCTCTGTTGAATGCAGCCTTGTCAGCTGGGTCACGAGTCTCCTGCCAGCGTCTCCGGAGGCGATTCCTCTCGCAAGGGAGCTCAGACACCTCTTCAGGGATACGCTGATAGTCGGGCGTGAGCCCCGCCTTCATTCGGGAGGACACGTCTACCGCCGAGACTACGGCTGTGTCGAATAAGGCAATTGCCTCGTCGACATGCTGGGTGTCGAGCGGGATATGTTCAGGTTGGCGGCGACTGAACGCCGGGCCAAAGCGTTCCCACTCGATTATCCGCCGCTCGTCGCGGACGGTAGAGTGCTGGGTAGCTATATGCACACTGATGGGGCAATGGTCCGAGGACAGTTCCGGAATGACGGATACGTGGACCGGGCAATAAACACCCCTGTCCGCAGCAATATCCAGTAATCAGGGCGGGAGTTAGCCCTCGAGGGATAGAACGTAGCCCCGGTAGGACCCACCACTGTGACCCGAGCTGCATCAGCATACCTGCGTAAGCGGGCCCCGTTTGGGTTCACCAAGCGGCTCCCCCAATCAGGGTGCTTACAGTTCAGGTCGCCCGCCAGGACTACCCTTCTGTGTGCGCCAAAGACGGCCTCCAGATCGTTCGACAGGAGCTCCGTTTGTGGAGAATTGTAAGCGGAAACCACGAGTAGACCGCCGAAAGCACCATGGAGCTCAACCGCGGTGCACTCGAGGTTCCGCCGCTGCGGCAGGACAACGCGGTGATGGCGAAGACTCGCCTTCACCGCGATGGCTGTGCCCCCTCCTGCGCGATCCGACCGGTCATCCCGGTAGCACACGTAGCTGGGTAGTCGGAAACGACGATGCGGGGTCAGGTGCGTCTCGCTAATAAGAAGCACATCGGGCTTGTGTCGGGCAACGAACGCTAAGAGCTCAGAATGCCGTGAAGCGAGGCCGTTGGCGTTCCACGCCACGAGCTCGAGGTCTCGCTTGAGGGATTGCCGTGGTTGTCCGTTCATAACAGACCAATAATACGGCAGGCTTCCACCAAGAGGAGGAATTTGTCTTGGGGCGAGGCTGTTGCCAAGCGTTCCTTGATTTTAAGGAAAGTTTGGGCTACTTTCTGCAAGTCGTAGCTTGCCAGAATGTCGGACACGACGGCGAGATCATCGTTAGATGATGCCTGGGGAGAACGCTTGGCGGCAGCTTCATAGCTGCGGCGTGGTGGGGCGGTGGAAGCCTGGGGGGCAGGTTCTGGAGCGGGTGGTCGCTCTGGCTTTTGGTGGACAGGCTTGTGTCCAGAGGCAGGTTTTGGCTGGCCCGTGTTCTTGGCCTGAGTTCTACCATGCTTTTTGCCTGATCTGGGGTAGCGAGGCTTGGGTGGCGGCGGCAGTGGAGGATCAATTTCCTCGTCGTCCTGCGGCAACGGGACTAGAGCGTAGGGGGGTATCTCGCGTTCCGGTTCCGGGGGTGCGGTGGGTGGTGTGGCCTGTTGAGCTTTGCTCGGGCTCACTGCACTTTGTGGTTTCGGGACCGGAGCAGACCTAGGGGCTGGTTTCCGGACCACAGGTTCAGAGGTTTTGGCCGTTTTTACTGGTTGACTAACAACTTGTCGAGGCTTGGGCTGGACTGGCTTTGCAAGTTTGTCCAGCTGCTCTTTGTAAACTGGGCAGCGCCTGTTATTAGCAGCATGGGCACCGCCACAGTTGATGCAATATCTGTGGTTGTCAGGAACAGCACAGGCCTGCGTTAGGTGGTCATTTCCACAGCGAACGCAGGTCGGCGCGTTCCGACAACCGAAGCTGCTATGGTCGAACCTCTGACACCTGTGGCACTGGGAAATTCGCCCTGTCTGACGGCAGGGCTCTACGCTAACGCAGAGCACGAAAAGCTGTTTCAACTCTAAAAGGGCCTGGGAGGATTCGCCCTTCTCCACCAGGAGTCTGATTAGGGGAAGTGGTCGACGCGAGCCAAAGGTTGTGTACAACCGAGAGTCTCCCACTACCTTGTAGCCTGCGTCGCACAGTTCGTCAAGGACGACCTGCTGGTCCGCCTGTATGTCTAGCCCCCGAAGGACGAGGGCTACAGGCTTGATTCGGTTCAGGGAGTATGTGTGGAACTGGAACGATTCTCGTTCCAGCCACTGGATTACTCCCAAGTGTTCAGATGCGCTGCGGCAGGTAACGCGCACAGTCTCACTCGCTAGGAGTTTGACAGAAGCGTTATCTGCCAGCGCAACGACCTTGCGGAGTCGGCGGCTAAAGCCGATAATGTCCCTGACGTTCGTGACGAACACCGGCGTGATCCTTCCTTCGGAGATGCGACTAGGCGCTACCTCATCGGAGGCTTGGAATGCCGCCGAGTCCGTAGCCGAACTCAGGGAAGCCAGGGAGGGAGACTTCCTCGGCATGCCACCGTGCCCTACTACCACCCAGTCGGTGGAAGCCGAGGTCTCCATGTCTGGGAAGTCAGACTCCGGCAGAGGATTAGGGCTGCCTGGCCTACTAGCGGCCGTTCAGCCGGAAGTTCCGGCCTTTACGGGCTTGGTCGGCCCTAACAAGGACCGATTATTGTCACGTACTTGCGCGGGTTGAGCAGAGCTTCCCGCGCAAGTCGTAGGGTTCCCGGCTGGCCCAAGTGGCCGGCCGGGGGGATCGTCGCTACCGCACAGTGCTTCAGGGACACTATCAGCTGGACCAATGCTGACTAGCTCAGTTCTTTGCCCAGCGGGTATCCGGGGGCCGAACTGTGACACCGTCACAACTAAACTGAGAATCCGCCTGCTATGGCTTTATATAGGCCCCGGAGAGGTGCACTACAGCTTGGCCTCTTGACTCCACGGCGCGCCGGCAGCTTAACGCGTATATCTAAGTGTTCCTGGAACTCACTAGAATCACGTAGTTGACTGACGCAACAGCTGCCACACCAGACGGGGCGAGTGGAGAATGTTCTGGATTGTTCGGTACGCTTCTCCCAACAGTACGTATCTCGATTGCTTCCCTGTGCAGCCGCATATGATAGTGCAACATAAAGGACAGAGTCTTCGTCTCCACAGACTTCACCACGTGGTCGTCATGGTCAGCAAGGACCGACTGCTCTGATTGCTCCAGTCGACAGACCCGCCAGTGTTCAACGTTGCGCGTCCTCGCGTTGTGACAACATACACCCCTCAGCACGAACACGACATACAGTATACGTTACTTCGCATCCTCAGCTGACTTCAGATGTTGCTGGTTACTCCGCGTTGGCCTAAAGACGGCCGCCACTACATATCTTCGCAATAACTTTCGTATTTTGCGATTTAATTACGGCTGGCGTCGCCTCTCGCATCCTAGCTTCTACTGGCGACGGTCTAAACATTCCTGTTTTGTAAGTCCTCTTGCATGCATTGCATCCATGAACATTTAGGTTTTCCTTTTTTTCTTCTAGAGGGTGGAGTCCATTCCCATACTTTCCTCGGCCATCTCTCATCTGACATTCTTTTTAGGAACAATTCAGTCTTCTTGCTTCTATTGTTTCTATAATGTCAAGTTCGTTTCCCATCGCTTGTCTTATCTCTACATTTCTCATTCTCTCTAGTCTTGTTAGTCTACAGCACCTCCGCCAGTAATCCATATCCATAGCCCTTATTTTGGATTTATTTCTTTTAATAATTTTGCACAGTTCTGCTCCATATAGCTCTATACTCTTGACTATAGTTTTATGTATTCTGATTTTATTGTTTTTTGTTATTCGTGGAGTCCAAAGCAACTGTTTAATTGTTTTGTTCCTGTCTTAGCTTGTCCTATTCTTACTTTTATTTATTTGGTTGCTGTCACCATCCGATGTCGTTGTTACACCCACGTACTTGAAGCATTTATCATTTCCTAGTTCTAGGTCTTGACCTTTACACCCTCCTATAAGGTACTCAGTTTTTGAGGTATTTATTTCGAGACCTAATTTTGCATATTCTTTTGCTAGTTTCCTAAGCATATAACTTATATAAATTTCGTCCTCTGCAATTATAGCCTGATCTTCTGCAAAGTGTATTGTAAACATCTTGTCATTTCAAACTGGTACACCATAATACGGCATTTTTCCTCCATGATGTTAGGGCTTTATTTATCTTACACAAGATCGGAGCTATGCAACAACCCCGTTTCGTGCACTTGCAAATACTTATCTTTCCGGATATCCTTTTCGCTATTGTAAATTGAGCTGTACATGGTAGTATACGTTTCCCTTTATGCAGTTGTACAGTCACAGTAGATCATATTGTAAAAGCATTAGTTATTGCCGTATAATTTACAATATGCCCCATTTTCGTCATGGCATATTGTAAAAGTGAAATTAAACTTACATAATTAGTATTTCTCTTTCTTATCAACATTTCACAAGCTAAATACGTTACTTTACAACGGGTACGTAAACCATCAGCAAACACAAGTACCATTTATCTATGTACAGCGCTAACAAATGTCATCATAACACAGTATTCTTTATTTTTGTGATACAAGGTTATCGACCTCCGCTTGCTTCCGTTATCTCTGGCAAAAATGCACGCCTGTCTTGTTTTTTTTTGTTTCTTCGCCACAGTGAAATACTTTTTAGAATAAAATTGGAAACTGTATTGAGGCCTATATGCAACTGAATGTCTAGCATTGAATTTTAATTTAGGCAAACTAGAAATATTGGAGAGACGAATTATTAAGGAAATATTAGGCCCACCAAAAACTTCAGAAGGTTGGAAATTAAAAAATAATGATGAAATATATCAAAGAATAGAAAATATAACATAATCGGCAAGAAAGAGAAGACTGAGAAGACTAGTATTTTTTGGACATTTATATAGGATGGACGACAATGGGTTAACAAAACAGATCTTCAAATATCTGTGGGGAAAGAAGTCAACATCAAGTTGGATTAAAGAAGTCAAAAAGGATTTAGAAAAAAATAATGTAAACGCAGATGAAGCACTTGAAAGAAACGTTTTTCGGGCAAACGTGTTAAAAATGGAAGGAGTCCAGGGTAAGAGAAAGAAAAACGTAGGCTCAAAGTTGTTTGAAGACAGGAAGAAGAGACATAGTCAAAAAAAAAGGAATATTAGTGAAAAACGAAAGAACTAGGAATAAAGAATTAAAATTGGCATGTGGTCCTCAGTTGGCCGATACAAAAAGTAACAATATTAGAGGCACAGAAATATAAAGAACATTTCGAACTAAAAACATTTGTGGAAACAAAGAAAAGAAAACTTAGATTGATGAGCGTGAGAGAGACAGGAAACACTCTACAGAATTCTGACGGTTGTGTAATTGAATCCTGCCTGCGTTGTTCTCCTTACGCACACTTGTGTCCCCTTTCCCCGCCACCCTCGTGTCACTACACTGATCCTACATAAGTCTTCCCTTTACAGAGGTCATAAAACAAAATATATATAATATTTACCGTATTTCTTCCGTCGTGTGACTTCGTGTTGCTTTCGATTGATTATCTTTACGCGTTTCGAAACATATGTTTCGTCTTCAAAATAAAAAAATCACTCAAAGCGAGGTCGTTAAACATCAAAATTGAAACATTAAAAACATTTCTACACATATCCGTGTTACATGAGTGCGCACTGAAAGAGCATATTGTATAAATAAAGATATTTATAATAACAAGTGCATATCTAAAAATGCAAAAATAATTCATTACAGTACAGTAGTGAAGCCAAAATGTTCATATGCAATTAAATGTCTAGCATTGAATTATAATTTAGACAAACTAGAAATATTGGAAAGACCAATTATTAGGAAAATATTAGGCCCACGAAAACCTCAGAAGGTTGGAAATTAAGAAGTAACTACGAAATATATCACAGTATAGAAAATGTAATAGTAACAATGAGAAAAAGAAGACTATTATTTTTCAGACATTTATATAGAATAGACGACAACAGGTTAACAAAGCAGGTCTTCAAATATCGATGGGGGAAAAAGTCACCATCAAGTTGCATTGAAGAAGTCCAAAGGGATTTAGAACAAAATAAAATACATGCAGAAGAAGCAATTGAAAGAGATATTTTTCGGGCAAACCTGTTAAAAATGGAAGGAGTCCAGGGTAGGAGAGAGAAAAACGCAGGCTCAAAGTTGTTTGAAGACAGGAAGAAGAGACATAGTGAAAAGATGAAACAATATTGGAGAAAAAGAAAAGAACAAAGAATAAAGAATTGAAATTGGCATTTGGTTCTTAGACGGCAGATACAAAAAAAAAATCTATCTGAATTTGCTGGCTATGGAAATTTTTAATGAATACAGTTACTGTCAGCAGACTCACGGCAATTGTTAGTGAGCAGCCTTGCTAACGAACGATTTGCTGATTTCAACGACAATCTGAAGCATCTTTACATTGTTTATGTTATACAGTATTATTTGCTTATGTGTATTTGTAGCACTATTATTAGCAAATGAATGAGCATAATAATTATCCCGTCCAAATACTTAGCCAACTATATCCGTGCATATTAGCAACTCTGTAAGCATGAAAAAATTTTATCCAGAAGCATTTATTGTATTTTGCTCTTTTGATAAGGATCGGTCTTACATTTTTGTACATTTCAGGTATTGCAATAAGAATCGTATGCGTATGTTATATATCAAATTGACCAGAAAATAACGGTGATCTTGAATATTAACAACACAAAATTTGATTTTTGTTTATTTTTGACTACTTCTTCTTTCGTTGAAAGGGACGTTTATCCGCCCTCCGAAGAGGCGGAGAGTCCTAAGACTAAGGGAGGGGACTCTATTTCAGGGAGTTATTAGGCAGGTTGAGTGCAGTGTCGGAAACACTATACAATAGGGTAGAATCATCTCTAGTATTTGAAACTTAGCTTGATAATTATTTGACAGAATAACGTCGATAAAGACGGGGTATAGAGAAGAATGAAAAAGTGTAAGGATGAGAAGGAAACAGGTACTGTTCTCTTCACCCTTAACAATTTTGTATTTATAAACAATTTTCCACGATAATTAAAAAAAATTCGTGGATATTTCGTAATCTAATAAAGTAATTTAAACAGTTTTATTTTAGGAAAGCCGAAGTCAATATAATGAAAATTATAAACGCATTAACAAGCACAAGTGAACGAAACGGATAGAAGATAGTGTGAATCATTCATTGAGCAGTTGACCAAGAAACAATATCCAGGTAGACTTTAATTTTCAATATAGCAACATTTAAAATTTTTTATAATATTTCTTCTTCTGATAGTTCCTATCCGTTTTGGATGTTGAATATCATACATTATAACTTTCCATACTGCTGCACGGAATAAGTGAGTTGTATTCATGCCAAACCAGGTCCTCAAATTGCTCAGCCATGAGACTCTCGTTCACCCAACTCATCTCTTTACGAGTAATTTTTTCTGTAGTATGGACTGCAATAAGTAAAATCTCTGTTCATTTCTCATGAGATGTCCGAGATACTCAGGCTTTCTTATCTTTACTGTGTTAATAACTTCCATTCCTTTCTTCATCATTCTAATAACGGAGGGGACTCTATTTCAGGGAGTTATTAGGCAGGTTGAGTGCAGTGTCGGAAACACTATACAATAGGGTAGAATCATCTCTAGTATTTGAAACTTAGCTTGATAATTATTTGACAGAATAACGTCGATAAAGACGGGGTATAGAGAAGAATGAAAAAGTGTAAGGATGAGAAGGAAACAGGTACTGTTCTCTTCACCCTTAACAATTTTGTATTTATAAACAATTTTCCACGATAATTAAAAAAGATTCGTGGATATTTCATAATCTAATAAAGTAATTTAAACAGTTTTATTTTAGGAAAATAGTACACAATCCCGTCTAGAGAACGAAGGTGATGGCGGGTCCTTTCTTTGCCAATATGTCGGCTTTCAGCCTGCCAGACAGACTTGCGTCTAACGTTCAGAGACTCGAGATATGGGTCCAATCGATGCAGAAGCTGCTTGACAAGGACAAATTGTGTGTGGAACCTATATTTTTTGGTAGCGGTTCCGAATTTATTGCCATTTTAGAGAAGTTTGCGGATTTGTGGATGGCGAGAAGCACTTCATCATGTAATTGAGAGCTGTGGTTGTTTTCAGGGACTGCATATATGTGTTTGGTGTCCTGAAGATTGGTGGCCATGCGGTCCGCATCAGCCGGAGTGGCTATGGAGACTGGCGGGTGATAAGGCACTTTTCGGTGAAGTTTGTCGTAATAGGAGCACCAGTTGACTCTCCTGATACGATTGGGGAGGGTTGGAGAGATGTGTCCTAGGTAAGGCTAACAGTGATAAGCACCGGGTCATGATCAGACGAGAGGTCCAACGCGGCGTTTACAGCAATGGGCAAGGCCAAGTCTTTGACAACAACAATGTCAAGTACGTCAAGGAGTTCCCTACGGGAACATCGGTAGGAGAATCAGGACCAAAAACGTAGACATGAGGATGTGCTGAACGTAGGTATAGAGAGAGAGAGAGAGAGAGAGAGCGGGTTTGTGACACGTTCGTTCCAAGTGGGTGTTTGGAGTTGTAGCCTACAGGCGTCAGAGAATGTGAAGGAGGGCGTCCCACTCATCATGAAGCGGTGACACGCAGCGACCGGGCTGGAGGTACGCCGAGATTAGACGAACCTCCTGATCTTCGACGAAGAAGACCACCGCCGTTGCCTCTGTGCGACAAGTAGCCAGAAAGAAGAGTTGACGGTAGGATCCATGTAGCACGTTGTGTACGCTGGAAGCTGAAAGGAGACAAGAGGAGTTAGGAAGGTCTCAGAAAGGAGTATGATGTCTTGGTCATCATAATCGGTCGCGAAAGCGGCCAATTCGTCACAGCGAGACACCAAGCTGCGGGCGATTCATGTCCCCAGCCAAAGAGGCTTAGTCATGAGATGGCAGGAGGGTCATTAGAAAATAAACAATGGTGACTAGCACAGACTGGATGCATTGACGCAAGAGCATTGTACACTAGAATGAGCAGTTTATTCAAAACTCACGATTTAACAATAAACGCAAAGATGCGACTTTTACGCTGCAACGTATTCTCGGTCCGCTCCTACGGTGTAGAATCTTGGACTTTGACTGAAGCCACAACTAAAAATCGGCATGGGGAACCATACATGACTTCCATGTTGTAAGATTTATGTTTAAAATTATTTACTTGAATTCGGTTCGGTATTTTCTAAAAAATTATCGCCCACCCTCCAACTAATTTCACTATTTATAGATATTTTTGTTATTGTGGGGTAGTCATTTAATACAATGTTATTTTCAGTCACTTTAACCATAAAAATTAGGTAGGCTTACTTTATTCTTATAAAGAAACCGAC
Source organism: Magicicada septendecula (assembly GCA_034769895.1). Classification (NCBI taxonomy): domain Eukaryota; kingdom Metazoa; phylum Arthropoda; class Insecta; order Hemiptera; family Cicadidae; genus Magicicada; species Magicicada septendecula. The sequence continues at coordinate 220,943 of JAWRYS010001774.1, forward strand.
TACGCAGATAATCATCTCTCCTCCGAAGCGCTCCGAAGTCACTCATGGGCCCTGAGCATCTTGCAGAGGGTTCATTCCCTAAAGACGAAAAGTCTGTCTATGAACCATTCCTCTGTAAACACGTGCAGTTACACTGCCCAGCGATCCACATGAAGCAAATCGCTATCCACGCTGGACACTTTTTCGGCTTGCACGCGTTGTGTTGGTGTGGGTTTCGGCACTTTCCGTTTAAAAAGCGTGCAAATGTAAGAAAATAAACATGAGTGAGGCCAGATATAATGAGAATTGTGTGTGTGTGTCTTGCCTGCCTTTTTATTGCGGTGATCATAATAATAAAATGGAAACGTAAACATTACATAATTGAGATACGCTTGCCTGCCACGAACGATATATTTTCTCTCATACATGATTTAAATTAAAATGAAAAAGTATAGAAATTTTTTAAAGTTAAATGAAATGTTTCCATAGAAACTACTTCTTTGTTGTCAATTACGTAGTACACATATAAAACTTATAAAAATTTACCTCCTCCATCATCAACTACTATTTTAATTTATAAAAAAAATAACCCCTTCCTCCTTCAACTACAATTTACATTTATAGATATTTCATCTACCTTTCTACAGTGGATTATTACGACCTTCTTTCCAGGATACTTTATTGATCAAAATTAAGCACTTTACTCTTTTTAAAACGTAAAACGTTGCAGGTAAACTACCTCTTTCCCTTATCCGATCTTTACCAAAAACAATAATCATTGAGCCCTCTATAATTCATGGCGGTATGCAAACAATTATTTGATTCTATTTGAATTTGCGGCTGTTATCTTTTGCCAAAAAAAAATCTACACACACACACTTTTCGAAAAATGACTTTTTTTCATGTTTTGATGGTAGTACAATCAGAATCTGTCGTTATCTCGAACACAATTTTTTTCGGCATGACCATACTTCCATTTCCTTATGGAACATGGAAGTAAAAAATTGGGATCTTTCGAAATGTAGTGTTACCGTAGAATACTGAGCATTTCATTGACAGCACATATAAATAGTGTTGACGTTCTTAGAAAAATGACGAAAAAAAGGGAAGTTATTAACACAGTAAAGATAAGAAAGCTTCAGTATCTGGGACATCTCATGAGAAATGGAGAGAGATTTTACTTACTGCAGTCCATACTACAGGGAAAATACTTGGAAAGAAAGGAGTTCGCGACCGAGAATACCATGGCTGAGAAATTCAAAGATCTGTTTTTTCTATCTACGGCACAAGTAAGGCTGAAAAGCGCCTGTTTTACGCGTAGATTGACCAAGAAATTCTATGCAAAGATTCTAGGCCTATGTTTACCTATAGTGAAGACCAGTATAGGCAATATTGTGAAGATTTCAGTAAAATTATTTTGTGGGCGGTTAGGCTGTGGTCCTCTTCATAAACGTCCTGACGTTTCGACTGCAGCTGCGGTATTCATCTTCAGTAGGTCTTCTGTTTACCGTTGTGATCCTGCGCTACCACGCTACAACCGCTGAACTTATATACAGACACCTGCGGTCGAGCTGCTATCTGATGGGCCCAGAGCTGGAGCAATCCCGTTCCTCGCCTGAGTCAGATGTTACACCCGAGATAGTGATCCAAGATCATCTCAGTGCTGGATACCAGGCCTTGTTCAACCTCAAACTCACCTTCTTCCTGTTGAGGCTGTTATTGTGTTTACGAGAGTCAGTTGAAAATTTGCGGAGCGACATCTATAGCTCAGTAGTAGAACTCAACTATTTATGTGCTGCAAGACGTATATTTCGTCTGAACACATGTTTATTTTCATATATATCAGTCTATTTACTCGCTTTTTACCAGCTGTTTGAAATTTTCCTGTCACGCGTGTTTTTAAAATGCACAAAATTAAACATCGTGTTGTGATGAATTCTCTGTTAAAAACTTTTTAGCACCAATGGAAAAACAAAACGAAATTGTAAATGTGTTAGGAGATGATGCGCCTTCAGAAACAACAGTAAGTGGGGCACACTCGAGTTTAAACGTGGTCATACAAGCACTGAAGGCGATCCCAGCAATGGACGTCTAAAAGTGCAACAAAAATGGCGTTATTGAAAAAATGTCATAGGGTGTTGGAAGACCGCAGATTGAGCAGTAGATGACGTTGCTGAAATCATAGGCATCTGATATGAGCGTGTGCATCATACTTTAACTCAAGAACTTCGTGTGAATAAGCGTTGTGCAAGATGGCTTCCGCATCTGGAGCTGTTGCATTTTTTGGGCGTTCAGTGCGACAACGTTTTCGGTGCTCGTACGACCACGTTTAAACTCAAGTGCCTACTGACAAACCGTTGGTTTTGAGGTCGCGGCATCTCCTGACATGTATAGGACTTCGTTTTGAGTTTCCGTTGGCGCTAAACAATTTTTAACAAAGAATAACACCACGATGTTTGATTTTGTCCATTTTTCAAAACACGCATGACACGTAAATTTTAAACAGTTTCTAAACAATGAATAACTTAATAGATCGATTTGGAAATTAACAAGAAATTACATGAAATACAAATCTTGCAGCACACGAATAATTCTAGTTTTGCCGCTAAGCTACAGATGTCTCTCCGTGAAATTTTCAACTGACCTTCGTATTGTTACGACGGTCTACTTGATCGTCGTAGCTACAGTGGAAACAATATACAAGACACCAATTAAGTCACTAATCACCAGCTTTAATTTTCACAATTACACAGTTCGTAATTAACTCGTACAATATTTCCATCTAGATTTGTCCACACGCAATAACAATGTCTATTAATCGAGTCTTACACAATTATTAACACAATACTACTTCACATCGACAACACTCAATCCGCATTACCCAGAATCGCTCACGTTACTACACTGAGAATACACAACTAGGGGTTGCGCGGCACGCGCGAAGCGCGGGTCGCGAGTAATGCAGTGTCCCGAGTCTCAGAAAGGACTCCTGCCACTGGGTCTGTTTGAGTTCTTTTTATATGTTTTTACCTAATTGTGGGGGGGGGGTCTGAAGCGACCTGCGATTGGTGGATTATACCACCGGGACTAATAAACGAGGTCGCTTCCAGGACTCACCTGGTCGCGGGGTGTATTTACCAAATCCGGCAATGAGGGAATTGTGGGTCACTCTGTCGGAACGAACATAGAACCTACGCGCTAGGCGTCTCACGGTGTCATCAAGAGAGCGGACACCGAGTCCTCTCCTTAAAAGTAGAGAAGAGTACCTCCGGGGGACTTTACACGCAAGCTTCAGTCCCCGGTCGAGTACGCGCTTGAGTGTTGTTCTATGACCACGAGCCAGGTATCCCCAAACAGGACAAGCGTAGGTAATCACGGGCAACACGTACGAGTTGATTATGAGCTTACCTAGCCGGGCGGTCATTGCCGGATTAAATAGCACGTCCCAGAGTCTACTGAGTTGCGCCGAAGCGCGTTGTCTGATATACTGTGTATGGGTTCGCCAGGTGAGTCGGGAGTCCACGTGGAACCCGAGGTACTTGGCGCTGTTGGTCCAGGGCACCTCGACGGGGCCTACTTTAGGCTGCGGAGGCCGCTTGCGTTTGCGCGAGAATATTACCGCGGCGCTCTTGGAAGCGTTAACGGCAACTCTCCAGTCATCGGTCTACCCGACATACGCGTCGAGTTGACGCTGGAGCTTAATTGCCGCATAACGTGCGTTCGGCTCTGAGGCAAAAGCCGCAGTGTCGTCCGCTAACAGGGACAATTTAACTCGAGGAACACGGGGCGTGTCATTGACGAACAGCGAGAACAGGAGAGGCCCAAGGACACTTCTCTAAGGGACGCCGGCGGTAATACGCCTCTCCGAAGAGAGAGCATGGTCTACTCTCACTCGGAAGCTACGGTCTCGCAGAAAGCTGCCGATCAAGTGAACGTAGCAGTCTGGGAGAAGGACTTCCGTCAGTTTGTAAAGGACACCCTCGTGCCACACGCGATCAAAGGCTTTCTCTACGTCTAGGAAGATCGCAGTCGTCTGTTTGCCCTGGCAGCCAGCCTCGGTAATGCATTCCACGAGTCTCATCAGCTGATGAGTCGAGGAGTGCGGCTCACGAAAGCCGAACTGTTCGGGGATCAGCACGTCTAGTCTTTCTAGATGGTCGCGGATCCTACGCTGGATCAGACGCTCGAAAACCTTGGACGTCGCGGACAAGAGGCTGATGGGCCTGATGTTTTCCACGCGAGAAGAATTCTTTCCTGGCTTGGGTATCACTATGACGGTAGCCGTTTTCCATTTCACCGGAAAATAGGCCAGTCTGAGGCATGAATTGAACAGGTCAGAGAGGAACTGGGTTCCTCGCTCCGGAAGGCGATGGAGGGCGGAATTCATGACTCCGTCCGGGCCAGGCGCCTTCCGGGGCTTGAGCTGAACAATCCTCTCAGAGACCTCCTCCGGGGAGATGGGCTCCGGTTGGACTGTGATATCGGCCGATAGAAAGCGCTCTACCTCGCGGCAGATTTGCTCAGTGAAAGCCGGGTTCTTGGATGGGTTGGGAGCGAACTGTCGCTCTAAACTGTCAGCCAAGAACTCTGCATTTTCGAGGGGGCGGCCAAGGGGTTGGCCGCCGGGTCCGGCCAGTGCGTAGAGAGGCGCGCGTTTACGCTTTCCCGTTAGGGCACTGGGAATCCGCCAGACATTACGGTCCTCGGCAGGGCCATCCATCTGTGTCACAGCTAGCTCCCAGTTGCGTCTACGGAACGCCAGCATGTCGCGACGCAACTTGCCGGACGCTCTGTTGAATGCAGCCTTGTCAGCTGGGTCACGAGTCTCCTGCCAGCGTCTCCGGAGGCGATTCCTCTCGCAAGGGAGCTCAGACACCTCTTCAGGGATACGCTGATAGTCGGGCGTGAGCCCCGCCTTCATTCGGGAGGACACGTCTACCGCCGAGACTACGGCTGTGTCGAATAAGGCAATTGCCTCGTCGACATGCTGGGTGTCGAGCGGGATATGTTCAGGTTGGCGGCGACTGAACGCCGGGCCAAAGCGTTCCCACTCGATTATCCGCCGCTCGTCGCGGACGGTAGAGTGCTGGGTAGCTATATGCACACTGATGGGGCAATGGTCCGAGGACAGTTCCGGAATGACGGATACGTGGACCGGGCAATAAACACCCCTGTCCGCAGCAATATCCAGTAATCAGGGCGGGAGTTAGCCCTCGAGGGATAGAACGTAGCCCCGGTAGGACCCACCACTGTGACCCGAGCTGCATCAGCATACCTGCGTAAGCGGGCCCCGTTTGGGTTCACCAAGCGGCTCCCCCAATCAGGGTGCTTACAGTTCAGGTCGCCCGCCAGGACTACCCTTCTGTGTGCGCCAAAGACGGCCTCCAGATCGTTCGACAGGAGCTCCGTTTGTGGAGAATTGTAAGCGGAAACCACGAGTAGACCGCCGAAAGCACCATGGAGCTCAACCGCGGTGCACTCGAGGTTCCGCCGCTGCGGCAGGACAACGCGGTGATGGCGAAGACTCGCCTTCACCGCGATGGCTGTGCCCCCTCCTGCGCGATCCGACCGGTCATCCCGGTAGCACACGTAGCTGGGTAGTCGGAAACGACGATGCGGGGTCAGGTGCGTCTCGCTAATAAGAAGCACATCGGGCTTGTGTCGGGCAACGAACGCTAAGAGCTCAGAATGCCGTGAAGCGAGGCCGTTGGCGTTCCACGCCACGAGCTCGAGGTCTCGCTTGAGGGATTGCCGTGGTTGTCCGTTCATAACAGACCAATAATACGGCAGGCTTCCACCAAGAGGAGGAATTTGTCTTGGGGCGAGGCTGTTGCCAAGCGTTCCTTGATTTTAAGGAAAGTTTGGGCTACTTTCTGCAAGTCGTAGCTTGCCAGAATGTCGGACACGACGGCGAGATCATCGTTAGATGATGCCTGGGGAGAACGCTTGGCGGCAGCTTCATAGCTGCGGCGTGGTGGGGCGGTGGAAGCCTGGGGGGCAGGTTCTGGAGCGGGTGGTCGCTCTGGCTTTTGGTGGACAGGCTTGTGTCCAGAGGCAGGTTTTGGCTGGCCCGTGTTCTTGGCCTGAGTTCTACCATGCTTTTTGCCTGATCTGGGGTAGCGAGGCTTGGGTGGCGGCGGCAGTGGAGGATCAATTTCCTCGTCGTCCTGCGGCAACGGGACTAGAGCGTAGGGGGGTATCTCGCGTTCCGGTTCCGGGGGTGCGGTGGGTGGTGTGGCCTGTTGAGCTTTGCTCGGGCTCACTGCACTTTGTGGTTTCGGGACCGGAGCAGACCTAGGGGCTGGTTTCCGGACCACAGGTTCAGAGGTTTTGGCCGTTTTTACTGGTTGACTAACAACTTGTCGAGGCTTGGGCTGGACTGGCTTTGCAAGTTTGTCCAGCTGCTCTTTGTAAACTGGGCAGCGCCTGTTATTAGCAGCATGGGCACCGCCACAGTTGATGCAATATCTGTGGTTGTCAGGAACAGCACAGGCCTGCGTTAGGTGGTCATTTCCACAGCGAACGCAGGTCGGCGCGTTCCGACAACCGAAGCTGCTATGGTCGAACCTCTGACACCTGTGGCACTGGGAAATTCGCCCTGTCTGACGGCAGGGCTCTACGCTAACGCAGAGCACGAAAAGCTGTTTCAACTCTAAAAGGGCCTGGGAGGATTCGCCCTTCTCCACCAGGAGTCTGATTAGGGGAAGTGGTCGACGCGAGCCAAAGGTTGTGTACAACCGAGAGTCTCCCACTACCTTGTAGCCTGCGTCGCACAGTTCGTCAAGGACGACCTGCTGGTCCGCCTGTATGTCTAGCCCCCGAAGGACGAGGGCTACAGGCTTGATTCGGTTCAGGGAGTATGTGTGGAACTGGAACGATTCTCGTTCCAGCCACTGGATTACTCCCAAGTGTTCAGATGCGCTGCGGCAGGTAACGCGCACAGTCTCACTCGCTAGGAGTTTGACAGAAGCGTTATCTGCCAGCGCAACGACCTTGCGGAGTCGGCGGCTAAAGCCGATAATGTCCCTGACGTTCGTGACGAACACCGGCGTGATCCTTCCTTCGGAGATGCGACTAGGCGCTACCTCATCGGAGGCTTGGAATGCCGCCGAGTCCGTAGCCGAACTCAGGGAAGCCAGGGAGGGAGACTTCCTCGGCATGCCACCGTGCCCTACTACCACCCAGTCGGTGGAAGCCGAGGTCTCCATGTCTGGGAAGTCAGACTCCGGCAGAGGATTAGGGCTGCCTGGCCTACTAGCGGCCGTTCAGCCGGAAGTTCCGGCCTTTACGGGCTTGGTCGGCCCTAACAAGGACCGATTATTGTCACGTACTTGCGCGGGTTGAGCAGAGCTTCCCGCGCAAGTCGTAGGGTTCCCGGCTGGCCCAAGTGGCCGGCCGGGGGGATCGTCGCTACCGCACAGTGCTTCAGGGACACTATCAGCTGGACCAATGCTGACTAGCTCAGTTCTTTGCCCAGCGGGTATCCGGGGGCCGAACTGTGACACCGTCACAACTAAACTGAGAATCCGCCTGCTATGGCTTTATATAGGCCCCGGAGAGGTGCACTACAGCTTGGCCTCTTGACTCCACGGCGCGCCGGCAGCTTAACGCGTATATCTAAGTGTTCCTGGAACTCACTAGAATCACGTAGTTGACTGACGCAACAGCTGCCACACCAGACGGGGCGAGTGGAGAATGTTCTGGATTGTTCGGTACGCTTCTCCCAACAGTACGTATCTCGATTGCTTCCCTGTGCAGCCGCATATGATAGTGCAACATAAAGGACAGAGTCTTCGTCTCCACAGACTTCACCACGTGGTCGTCATGGTCAGCAAGGACCGACTGCTCTGATTGCTCCAGTCGACAGACCCGCCAGTGTTCAACGTTGCGCGTCCTCGCGTTGTGACAACATACACCCCTCAGCACGAACACGACATACAGTATACGTTACTTCGCATCCTCAGCTGACTTCAGATGTTGCTGGTTACTCCGCGTTGGCCTAAAGACGGCCGCCACTACATATCTTCGCAATAACTTTCGTATTTTGCGATTTAATTACGGCTGGCGTCGCCTCTCGCATCCTAGCTTCTACTGGCGACGGTCTAAACATTCCTGTTTTGTAAGTCCTCTTGCATGCATTGCATCCATGAACATTTAGGTTTTCCTTTTTTTCTTCTAGAGGGTGGAGTCCATTCCCATACTTTCCTCGGCCATCTCTCATCTGACATTCTTTTTAGGAACAATTCAGTCTTCTTGCTTCTATTGTTTCTATAATGTCAAGTTCGTTTCCCATCGCTTGTCTTATCTCTACATTTCTCATTCTCTCTAGTCTTGTTAGTCTACAGCACCTCCGCCAGTAATCCATATCCATAGCCCTTATTTTGGATTTATTTCTTTTAATAATTTTGCACAGTTCTGCTCCATATAGCTCTATACTCTTGACTATAGTTTTATGTATTCTGATTTTATTGTTTTTTGTTATTCGTGGAGTCCAAAGCAACTGTTTAATTGTTTTGTTCCTGTCTTAGCTTGTCCTATTCTTACTTTTATTTATTTGGTTGCTGTCACCATCCGATGTCGTTGTTACACCCACGTACTTGAAGCATTTATCATTTCCTAGTTCTAGGTCTTGACCTTTACACCCTCCTATAAGGTACTCAGTTTTTGAGGTATTTATTTCGAGACCTAATTTTGCATATTCTTTTGCTAGTTTCCTAAGCATATAACTTATATAAATTTCGTCCTCTGCAATTATAGCCTGATCTTCTGCAAAGTGTATTGTAAACATCTTGTCATTTCAAACTGGTACACCATAATACGGCATTTTTCCTCCATGATGTTAGGGCTTTATTTATCTTACACAAGATCGGAGCTATGCAACAACCCCGTTTCGTGCACTTGCAAATACTTATCTTTCCGGATATCCTTTTCGCTATTGTAAATTGAGCTGTACATGGTAGTATACGTTTCCCTTTATGCAGTTGTACAGTCACAGTAGATCATATTGTAAAAGCATTAGTTATTGCCGTATAATTTACAATATGCCCCATTTTCGTCATGGCATATTGTAAAAGTGAAATTAAACTTACATAATTAGTATTTCTCTTTCTTATCAACATTTCACAAGCTAAATACGTTACTTTACAACGGGTACGTAAACCATCAGCAAACACAAGTACCATTTATCTATGTACAGCGCTAACAAATGTCATCATAACACAGTATTCTTTATTTTTGTGATACAAGGTTATCGACCTCCGCTTGCTTCCGTTATCTCTGGCAAAAATGCACGCCTGTCTTGTTTTTTTTTGTTTCTTCGCCACAGTGAAATACTTTTTAGAATAAAATTGGAAACTGTATTGAGGCCTATATGCAACTGAATGTCTAGCATTGAATTTTAATTTAGGCAAACTAGAAATATTGGAGAGACGAATTATTAAGGAAATATTAGGCCCACCAAAAACTTCAGAAGGTTGGAAATTAAAAAATAATGATGAAATATATCAAAGAATAGAAAATATAACATAATCGGCAAGAAAGAGAAGACTGAGAAGACTAGTATTTTTTGGACATTTATATAGGATGGACGACAATGGGTTAACAAAACAGATCTTCAAATATCTGTGGGGAAAGAAGTCAACATCAAGTTGGATTAAAGAAGTCAAAAAGGATTTAGAAAAAAATAATGTAAACGCAGATGAAGCACTTGAAAGAAACGTTTTTCGGGCAAACGTGTTAAAAATGGAAGGAGTCCAGGGTAAGAGAAAGAAAAACGTAGGCTCAAAGTTGTTTGAAGACAGGAAGAAGAGACATAGTCAAAAAAAAAGGAATATTAGTGAAAAACGAAAGAACTAGGAATAAAGAATTAAAATTGGCATGTGGTCCTCAGTTGGCCGATACAAAAAGTAACAATATTAGAGGCACAGAAATATAAAGAACATTTCGAACTAAAAACATTTGTGGAAACAAAGAAAAGAAAACTTAGATTGATGAGCGTGAGAGAGACAGGAAACACTCTACAGAATTCTGACGGTTGTGTAATTGAATCCTGCCTGCGTTGTTCTCCTTACGCACACTTGTGTCCCCTTTCCCCGCCACCCTCGTGTCACTACACTGATCCTACATAAGTCTTCCCTTTACAGAGGTCATAAAACAAAATATATATAATATTTACCGTATTTCTTCCGTCGTGTGACTTCGTGTTGCTTTCGATTGATTATCTTTACGCGTTTCGAAACATATGTTTCGTCTTCAAAATAAAAAAATCACTCAAAGCGAGGTCGTTAAACATCAAAATTGAAACATTAAAAACATTTCTACACATATCCGTGTTACATGAGTGCGCACTGAAAGAGCATATTGTATAAATAAAGATATTTATAATAACAAGTGCATATCTAAAAATGCAAAAATAATTCATTACAGTACAGTAGTGAAGCCAAAATGTTCATATGCAATTAAATGTCTACCATTGAATTATAATTTAGACAAACTAGAAATATTGGAAAGACCAATTATTAGGAAAATATTAGGCCCACGAAAACCTCAGAAGGTTGGAAATTAAGAAGTAACTACGAAATATATCACAGTATAGAAAATGTAATAGTAACAATGAGAAAAAGAAGACTATTATTTTTCAGACATTTATATAGAATAGACGACAACAGGTTAACAAAGCAGGTCTTCAAATATCGATGGGGGAAAAAGTCACCATCAAGTTGCATTGAAGAAGTCCAAAGGGATTTAGAACAAAATAAAATACATGCAGAAGAAGCAATTGAAAGAGATATTTTTCGGGCAAACCTGTTAAAAATGGAAGGAGTCCAGGGTAGGAGAGAGAAAAACGCAGGCTCAAAGTTGTTTGAAGACAGGAAGAAGAGACATAGTGAAAAGATGAAACAATATTGGAGAAAAAGAAAAGAACAAAGAATAAAGAATTGAAATTGGCATTTGGTTCTTAGACGGCAGATACAAAAAAAAAATCTATCTGAATTTGCTGGCTATGGAAATTTTTAATGAATACAGTTACTGTCAGCAGACTCACGGCAATTGTTAGTGAGCAGCCTTGCTAACGAACGATTTGCTGATTTCAACGACAATCTGAAGCATCTTTACATTGTTTATGTTATACAGTATTATTTGCTTATGTGTATTTGTAGCACTATTATTAGCAAATGAATGCGCATAATAATTATCCCGTCCAAATACTTAGCCAACTATATCCGTGCATATTAGCAACTCTGTAAGCATGAAAAAATTTTATCCAGAAGCATTTATTGTATTTTGCTCTTTTGATAAGGATCGGTCTTACATTTTTGTACATTTCAGGTATTGCAATAAGAATCGTATGCGTATGTTATATATCAAATTGACCAGAAAATAACGGTGATCTTGAATATTAACAACACAAAATTTGATTTTTGTTTATTTTTGACTACTTCTTCTTTCGTTGAAAGGGACGTTTATCCGCCCTCCGAAGAGGCGGAGAGTCCTAAGACTAAGGGAGGGGACTCTATTTCAGGGAGTTATTAGGCAGGTTGAGTGCAGTGTCGGAAACACTATACAATAGGGTAGAATCATCTCTAGTATTTGAAACTTAGCTTGATAATTATTTGACAGAATAACGTCGATAAAGACGGGGTATAGAGAAGAATGAAAAAGTGTAAGGATGAGAAGGAAACAGGTACTGTTCTCTTCACCCTTAACAATTTTGTATTTATAAACAATTTTCCACGATAATTAAAAAAAATTCGTGGATATTTCGTAATCTAATAAAGTAATTTAAACAGTTTTATTTTAGGAAAGCCGAAGTCAATATAATGAAAATTATAAACGCATTAACAAGCACAAGTGAACGAAACGGATAGAAGATAGTGTGAATCATTCATTGAGCAGTTGACCAAGAAACAATATCCAGGTAGACTTTAATTTTCAATATAGCAACATTTAAAATTTTTTATAATATTTCTTCTTCTGATAGTTCCTATCCGTTTTGGATGTTGAATATCATACATTATAACTTTCCATACTGCTGCACGGAATAAGTGAGTTGTATTCATGCCAAACCAGGTCCTCAAATTGCTCAGCCATGAGACTCTCGTTCACCCAACTCATCTCTTTACGAGTAATTTTTTCTGTAGTATGGACTGCAATAAGTAAAATCTCTGTTCATTTCTCATGAGATGTCCGAGATACTCAGGCTTTCTTATCTTTACTGTGTTAATAACTTCCATTCCTTTCTTCATCATTCTAATAACGGAGGGGACTCTATTTCAGGGAGTTATTAGGCAGGTTGAGTGCAGTGTCGGAAACACTATACAATAGGGTAGAATCATCTCTAGTATTTGAAACTTAGCTTGATAATTATTTGACAGAATAACGTCGATAAAGACGGGGTATAGAGAAGAATGAAAAAGTGTAAGGATGAGAAGGAAACAGGTACTGTTCTCTTCACCCTTAACAATTTTGTATTTATAAACAATTTTCCACGATAATTAAAAAAGATTCGTGGATATTTCATAATCTAATAAAGTAATTTAAACAGTTTTATTTTAGGAAAATAGTACACAATCCCGTCTAGAGAACGAAGGTGATGGCGGGTCCTTTCTTTGCCAATATGTCGGCTTTCAGCCTGCCAGACAGACTTGCGTCTAACGTTCAGAGACTCGAGATATGGGTCCAATCGATGCAGAAGCTGCTTGACAAGGACAAATTGTGTGTGGAACCTATATTTTTTGGTAGCGGTTCCGAATTTATTGCCATTTTAGAGAAGTTTGCGGATTTGTGGATGGCGAGAAGCACTTCATCATGTAATTGAGAGCTGTGGTTGTTTTCAGGGACTGCATATATGTGTTTGGTGTCCTGAAGATTGGTGGCCATGCGGTCCGCATCAGCCGGAGTGGCTATGGAGACTGGCGGGTGATAAGGCACTTTTCGGTGAAGTTTGTCGTAATAGGAGCACCAGTTGACTCTCCTGATACGATTGGGGAGGGTTGGAGAGATGTGTCCTAGGTAAGGCTAACAGTGATAAGCACCGGGTCATGATCAGACGAGAGGTCCAACGCGGCGTTTACAGCAATGGGCAAGGCCAAGTCTTTGACAACAACAATGTCAAGTACGTCAAGGAGTTCCCTACGGGAACATCGGTAGGAGAATCAGGACCAAAAACGTAGACATGAGGATGTGCTGAACGTAGGTATAGAGAGAGAGAGAGAGAGAGAGAGCGGGTTTGTGACACGTTCGTTCCAAGTGGGTGTTTGGAGTTGTAGCCTACAGGCGTCAGAGAATGTGAAGGAGGGCGTCCCACTCATCATGAAGCGGTGACACGCAGCGACCGGGCTGGAGGTACGCCGAGATTAGACGAACCCCCTGATCTTCGACGAAGAAGACCACCGCCGTTGCCTCTGTGCGACAAGTAGCCAGAAAGAAGAGTTGACGGTAGGATCCATGTAGCACGTTGTGTACGCTGGAAGCTGAAAGGAGACAAGAGGAGTTAGGAAGGTCTCAGAAAGGAGTATGATGTCTTGGTCATCATAATCGGTCGCGAAAGCGGCCAATTCGTCACAGCGAGACACCAAGCTGCGGGCGATTCATGTCCCCAGCCAAAGAGGCTTAGTCATGAGATGGCAGGAGGGTCATTAGAAAATAAACAATGGTGACTAGCACAGACTGGATGCATTGACGCAAGAGCATTGTACACTAGAATGAGCAGTTTATTCAAAACTCACGATTTAACAATAAACGCAAAGATGCGACTTTTACGCTGCAACGTATTCTCGGTCCGCTCCTACGGTGTAGAATCTTGGACTTTGACTGAAGCCACAACTAAAAATCGGCATGGGGAACCATACATGACTTCCATGTTGTAAGATTTATGTTTAAAATTATTTACTTGAATTCGGTTCGGTATTTTCTAAAAAATTATCGCCCACCCTCCAACTAATTTCACTATTTATAGATATTTTTGTTATTGTGGGGTAGTCATTTAATACAATGTTATTTTCAGTCACTTTAACCATAAAAATTAGGTAGGCTTACTTTATTCTTATAAAGAAACCGACTACGCAGATAATCATCTCTCCTCCGAAGCGCTCCGAAGTCACTCATGGGCCCTGAGCATCTTGCAGAGGGTTCATTCCCTAAAGACGAAAAGTCTGTCTATGAACCATTCCTCTGTAAACACGTGCAGTTACACTGCCCAGCGATCCACATGAAGCAAATCGCTATCCACGCTGGACACTTTTTCGGCTTTCACGCGTTGTGTTGGTGTGGGTTTCGGCACTTTCCGTTTAAAAAGCGTGCAAATGTAAGAAAATAAACATGAGTGAGGCCAGATATAATGAGAATTGTGTGTGTGTGTCTTGCCTGCCTTTTTATTGCGGTGATCATAATAATAAAATGGAAACGTAAACATTACATAATTGAGATACGCTTGCCTGCCACGAACGATATATTTTCTCTCATACATGATTTAAATTAAAATGAAAAAGTATAGAAATTTTTTAAAGTTAAATGAAATGTTTCCATAGAAACTACTTCTTTGTTGTCAATTACGTAGTACACATATAAAACTTATAAAAATTTACCTCCTCCATCATCAACTACTATTTTAATTTATAAAAAAAATAACCCCTTCCTCCTTCAACTACAATTTACATTTATAGATATTTCATCTACCTTTCTACAGTGGATTATTACGACCTTCTTTCCAGGATACTTTATTGATCAAAATTAAGCACTTTACTCTTTTTAAAACGTAAAACGTTGCAGGTAAACTACCTCTTTCCCTTATCCGATCTTTACCAAAAACAATAATCATTGAGCCCTCTATAATTCATGGCGGTATGCAAACAATTATTTGATTCTATTTGAATTTGCGGCTGTTATCTTTTGCCAAAAAAAAATCTACACACACACACTTTTCGAAAAATGACTTTTTTTCATGTTTTGATGGTAGTACAATCAGAATCTGTCGTTATCTCGAACACAATTTTTTTCGGCATGACCATACTTCCATTTCCTTATGGAACATGGAAGTAAAAAATTGGGATCTTTCGAAATGTAGTGTTACCGTAGAATACTGAGCATTTCATTGACAGCACATATAAATAGTGTTGACGTTCTTAGAAAAATGACGAAAAAAAGGGAAGTTATTAACACAGTAAAGATAAGAAAGCTTCAGTATCTGGGACATCTCATGAGAAATGGAGAGAGATTTTACTTACTGCAGTCCATACTACAGGGAAAATACTTGGAAAGAAAGGAGTTCGCGACCGAGAATACCATGGCTGAGAAATTCAAAGATCTGTTTTTTCTATCTACGGCACAAGTAAGGCTGAAAAGCGCCTGTTTTACGCGTAGATTGACCAAGAAATTCTATGCAAAGATTCTAGGCCTATGTTTACCTATAGTGAAGACCAGTATAGGCAATATTGTGAAGATTTCAGTAAAATTATTTTGTGGGCGGTTAGGCTGTGGTCCTCTTCATAAACGTCCTGACGTTTCGACTGCAGCTGCGGTATTCATCTTCAGTAGGTCTTCTGTTTACCGTTGTGATCCTGCGCTACCACGCTACAACCGCTGAACTTATATACAGACACCTGCGGTCGAGCTGCTATCTGATGGGCCCAGAGCTGGAGCAATCCCGTTCCTCGCCTGAGTCAGATGTTACACCCGAGATAGTGATCCAAGATCATCTCAGTGCTGGATACCAGGCCTTGTTCAACCTCAAACTCACCTTCTTCCTGTTGAGGCTGTTATTGTGTTTACGAGAGTCAGTTGAAAATTTGCGGAGCGACATCTATAGCTCAGTAGTAGAACTCAACTATTTATGTGCTGCAAGACGTATATTTCGTCTGAACACATGTTTATTTTCATATATATCAGTCTATTTACTCGCTTTTTACCAGCTGTTTGAAATTTTCCTGTCACGCGTGTTTTTAAAATGCACAAAATTAAACATCGTGTTGTGATGAATTCTCTGTTAAAAACTTTTTAGCACCAATGGAAAAACAAAACGAAATTGTAAATGTGTTAGGAGATGATGCGCCTTCAGAAACAACAGTAAGTGGGGCACACTCGAGTTTAAACGTGGTCATACAAGCACTGAAGGCGATCCCAGCAATGGACGTCTAAAAGTGCAACAAAAATGGCGTTATTGAAAAAATGTCATAGGGTGTTGGAAGACCGCAGATTGAGCAGTAGATGACGTTGCTGAAATCATAGGCATCTGATATGAGCGTGTGCATCATACTTTAACTCAAGAACTTCGTGTGAATAAGCGTTGTGCAAGATGGCTTCCGCATCTGGAGCTGTTGCATTTTTTGGGCGTTCAGTGCGACAACGTTTTCGGTGCTCGTACGACCACGTTTAAACTCAAGTGCCTACTGACAAACCGTTGGTTTTGAGGTCGCGGCATCTCCTGACATGTATAGGACTTCGTTTTGAGTTTCCGTTGGCGCTAAACAATTTTTAACAAAGAATAACACCACGATGTTTGATTTTGTCCATTTTTCAAAACACGCATGACACGTAAATTTTAAACAGTTTCTAAACAATGAATAACTTAATAGATCGATTTGGAAATTAACAAGAAATTACATGAAATACAAATCTTGCAGCACACGAATAATTCTAGTTTTGCCGCTATGCTACAGATGTCTCTCCGTGAAATTTTCAACTGACCTTCGTATTGTTACGACGGTCTACTTGATCGTCGTAGCTACAGTGGAAACAATATACAAGACACCAATTAAGTCACTAATCACCAGCTTTAATTTTCACAATTACACAGTTCGTAATTAACTCGTACAATATTTCCATCTAGATTTGTCCACACGCAATAACAATGTCTATTAATCGAGTCTTACACAATTATTAACACAATACTACTTCACATCGACAACACTCAATCCGCATTACCCAGAATCGCTCACGTTACTACACTGAGAATACACAACTAGGGGTTGCGCGGCACGCGCGAAGCGCGGGTCGCGAGTAATGCAGTGTCCCGAGTCTCAGAAAGGACTCCTGCCACTGGGTCTGTTTGAGTTCTTTTTATATGTTTTTACCTAATTGTGGGGGGGGGGTCTGAAGCGACCTGCGATTGGTGGATTATACCACCGGGACTAATAAACGAGGTCGCTTCCAGGACTCACCTGGTCGCGGGGTGTATTTACCAAATCCGGCAATGAGGGAATTGTGGGTCACTCTGTCGGAACGAACATAGAACCTACGCGCTAGGCGTCTCACGGTGTCATCAAGAGAGCGGACACCGAGTCCTCTCCTTAAAAGTAGAGAAGAGTACCTCCGGGGGACTTTACACGCAAGCTTCAGTCCCCGGTCGAGTACGCGCTTGAGTGTTGTTCTATGACCACGAGCCAGGTATCCCCAAACAGGACAAGCGTAGGTAATCACGGGCAACACGTACGAGTTGATTATGAGCTTACCTAGCCGGGCGGTCATTGCCGGATTAAATAGCACGTCCCAGAGTCTACTGAGTTGCGCCGAAGCTCGTTGTCTGATATACTGTGTATGGGTTCGCCAGGTGAGTCGGGAGTCCACGTGGAACCCGAGGTACTTGGCGCTGTTGGTCCAGGGCACCTCGACGGGGCCTACTTTAGGCTGCGGAGGCCGCTTGCGTTTGCGCGAGAATATTACCGCGGCGCTCTTGGAAGCGTTAACGGCAACTCTCCAGTCATCGGTCTACCCGACATACGCGTCGAGTTGACGCTGGAGCTTAATTGCCGCATAACGTGCGTTCGGCTCTGAGGCAAAAGCCGCAGTGTCGTCCGCTAACAGGGACAATTTAACTCGAGGAACACGGGGCGTGTCATTGACGAACAGCGAGAACAGGAGAGGCCCAAGGACACTTCTCTAAGGGACGCCGGCGGTAATACGCCTCTCCGAAGAGAGAGCATGGTCTACTCTCACTCGGAAGCTACGGTCTCGCAGAAAGCTGCCGATCAAGTGAACGTAGCAGTCTGGGAGAAGGACTTCCGTCAGTTTGTAAAGGACACCCTCGTGCCACACGCGATCAAAGGCTTTCTCTACGTCTAGGAAGATCGCAGTCGTCTGTTTGCCCTGGCAGCCAGCCTCGGTAATGCATTCCACGAGTCTCATCAGCTGATGAGTCGAGGAGTGCGGCTCACGAAAGCCGAACTGTTCGGGGATCAGCACGTCTAGTCTTTCTAGATGGTCGCGGATCCTACGCTGGATCAGACGCTCGAAAACCTTGGACGTCGCGGACAAGAGGCTGATGGGCCTGATGTTTTCCACGCGAGAAGAATTCTTTCCTGGCTTGGGTATCACTATGACGGTAGCCGTTTTCCATTTCACCGGAAAATAGGCCAGTCTGAGGCATGAATTGAACAGGTCAGAGAGGAACTGGGTTCCTCGCTCCGGAAGGCGATGGAGGGCGGAATTCATGACTCCGTCCGGGCCAGGCGCCTTCCGGGGCTTGAGCTGAACAATCCTCTCAGAGACCTCCTCCGGGGAGATGGGCTCCGGTTGGACTGTGATATCGGCCGATAGAAAGCGCTCTACCTCGCGGCAGATTTGCTCAGTGAAAGCCGGGTTCTTGGATGGGTTGGGAGCGAACTGTCGCTCTAAACTGTCAGCCAAGAACTCTGCATTTTCGAGGGGGCGGCCAAGGGGTTGGCCGCCGGGTCCGGCCAGTGCGTAGAGAGGCGCGCGTTTACGCTTTCCCGTTAGGGCACTGGGAATCCGCCAGACATTACGGTCCTCGGCAGGGCCATCCATCTGTGTCACAGCTAGCTCCCAGTTGCGTCTACGGAACGCCAGCATGTCGCGACGCAACTTGCCGGACGCTCTGTTGAATGCAGCCTTGTCAGCTGGGTCACGAGTCTCCTGCCAGCGTCTCCGGAGGCGATTCCTCTCGCAAGGGAGCTCAGACACCTCTTCAGGGATACGCTGATAGTCGGGCGTGAGCCCCGCCTTCATTCGGGAGGACACGTCTACCGCCGAGACTACGGCTGTGTCGAATAAGGCAATTGCCTCGTCGACATGCTGGGTGTCGAGCGGGATATGTTCAGGTTGGCGGCGACTGAACGCCGGGCCAAAGCGTTCCCACTCGATTATCCGCCGCTCGTCGCGGACGGTAGAGTGCTGGGTAGCTATATGCACACTGATGGGGCAATGGTCCGAGGACAGTTCCGGAATGACGGATACGTGGACCGGGCAATAAACACCCCTGTCCGCAGCAATATCCAGTAATCAGGGCGGGAGTTAGCCCTCGAGGGATAGAACGTAGCCCCGGTAGGACCCACCACTGTGACCCGAGCTGCATCAGCATACCTGCGTAAGCGGGCCCCGTTTGGGTTCACCAAGCGGCTCCCCCAATCAGGGTGCTTACAGTTCAGGTCGCCCGCCAGGACTACCCTTCTGTGTGCGCCAAAGACGGCCTCCAGATCGTTCGACAGGAGCTCCGTTTGTGGAGAATTGTAAGCGGAAACCACGAGTAGACCGCCGAAAGCACCATGGAGCTCAACCGCGGTGCACTCGAGGTTCCGCCGCTGCGGCAGGACAACGCGGTGATGGCGAAGACTCGCCTTCACCGCGATGGCTGTGCCCCCTCCTGCGCGATCCGACCGGTCATCCCGGTAGCACACGTAGCTGGGTAGTCGGAAACGACGATGCGGGGTCAGGTGCGTCTCGCTAATAAGAAGCACATCGGGCTTGTGTCGGGCAACGAACGCTAAGAGCTCAGAATGCCGTGAAGCGAGGCCGTTGGCGTTCCACGCCACGAGCTCGAGGTCTCGCTTGAGGGATTGCCGTGGTTGTCCGTTCATAACAGACCAATAATACGGCAGGCTTCCACCAAGAGGAGGAATTTGTCTTGGGGCGAGGCTGTTGCCAAGCGTTCCTTGATTTTAAGGAAAGTTTGGGCTACTTTCTGCAAGTCGTAGCTTGCCAGAATGTCGGACACGACGGCGAGATCATCGTTAGATGATGCCTGGGGAGAACGCTTGGCGGCAGCTTCATAGCTGCGGCGTGGTGGGGCGGTGGAAGCCTGGGGGGCAGGTTCTGGAGCGGGTGGTCGCTCTGGCTTTTGGTGGACAGGCTTGTGTCCAGAGGCAGGTTTTGGCTGGCCCGTGTTCTTGGCCTGAGTTCTACCATGCTTTTTGCCTGATCTGGGGTAGCGAGGCTTGGGTGGCGGCGGCAGTGGAGGATCAATTTCCTCGTCGTCCTGCGGCAACGGGACTAGAGCGTAGGGGGGTATCTCGCGTTCCGGTTCCGGGGGTGCGGTGGGTGGTGTGGCCTGTTGAGCTTTGCTCGGGCTCACTGCACTTTGTGGTTTCGGGACCGGAGCAGACCTAGGGGCTGGTTTCCGGACCACAGGTTCAGAGGTTTTGGCCGTTTTTACTGGTTGACTAACAACTTGTCGAGGCTTGGGCTGGACTGGCTTTGCAAGTTTGTCCAGCTGCTCTTTGTAAACTGGGCAGCGCCTGTTATTAGCAGCATGGGCACCGCCACAGTTGATGCAATATCTGTGGTTGTCAGGAACAGCACAGGCCTGCGTTAGGTGGTCATTTCCACAGCGAACGCAGGTCGGCGCGTTCCGACAACCGAAGCTGCTATGGTCGAACCTCTGACACCTGTGGCACTGGGAAATTCGCCCTGTCTGACGGCAGGGCTCTACGCTAACGCAGAGCACGAAAAGCTGTTTCAACTCTAAAAGGGCCTGGGAGGATTCGCCCTTCTCCACCAGGAGTCTGATTAGGGGAAGTGGTCGACGCGAGCCAAAGGTTGTGTACAACCGAGAGTCTCCCACTACCTTGTAGCCTGCGTCGCACAGTTCGTCAAGGACGACCTGCTGGTCCGCCTGTATGTCTAGCCCCCGAAGGACGAGGGCTACAGGCTTGATTCGGTTCAGGGAGTATGTGTGGAACTGGAACGATTCTCGTTCCAGCCACTGGATTACTCCCAAGTGTTCAGATGCGCTGCGGCAGGTAACGCGCACAGTCTCACTCGCTAGGAGTTTGACAGAAGCGTTATCTGCCAGCGCAACGACCTTGCGGAGTCGGCGGCTAAAGCCGATAATGTCCCTGACGTTCGTGACGAACACCGGCGTGATCCTTCCTTCGGAGATGCGACTAGGCGCTACCTCATCGGAGGCTTGGAATGCCGCCGAGTCCGTAGCCGAACTCAGGGAAGCCAGGGAGGGAGACTTCCTCGGCATGCCACCGTGCCCTACTACCACCCAGTCGGTGGAAGCCGAGGTCTCCATGTCTGGGAAGTCAGACTCCGGCAGAGGATTAGGGCTGCCTGGCCTACTAGCGGCCGTTCAGCCGGAAGTTCCGGCCTTTACGGGCTTGGTCGGCCCTAACAAGGACCGATTATTGTCACGTACTTGCGCGGGTTGAGCAGAGCTTCCCGCGCAAGTCGTAGGGTTCCCGGCTGGCCCAAGTGGCCGGCCGGGGGGATCGTCGCTACCGCACAGTGCTTCAGGGACACTATCAGCTGGACCAATGCTGACTAGCTCAGTTCTTTGCCCAGCGGGTATCCGGGGGCCGAACTGTGACACCGTCACAACTAAACTGAGAATCCGCCTGCTATGGCTTTATATAGGCCCCGGAGAGGTGCACTACAGCTTGGCCTCTTGACTCCACGGCGCGCCGGCAGCTTAACGCGTATATCTAAGTGTTCCTGGAACTCACTAGAATCACGTAGTTGACTGACGCAACAGCTGCCACACCAGACGGGGCGAGTGGAGAATGTTCTGGATTGTTCGGTACGCTTCTCCCAACAGTACGTATCTCGATTGCTTCCCTGTGCAGCCGCATATAATAGTGCAACATAAAGGACAGAGTCTTCGTCTCCACAGACTTCACCACGTGGCCAGTAGATGGTCAGCAAGAGCCGACTGCTCTGATTGCTCCAGTCGACAGACCCGCCTGTGTTCAGCGTTGCGCGTCCTCGCGGTGTGACAACATACACCCCTCAGCACGAACACGACATACAGTATTCGTTACTTCGCATCCTCAGCTGACTTCAGATGTTGCTGGTTACTCCGCGTTGGCCTAAAGACGGCCGCCACTACATATCTCCGCAATAACGTTTGTATTTTGCGATTTAATTACGGCTGCCGTCGCCTCTCGCATCCTAGCTTCTACTGGCGACGGTCTAAACATTCCTGTTTTGTAAGTCCTCTTGCATGCATTGCATCCATGAACATTTAGGTTTTCCTTTTTTTCTTCTAGAGGGTGGAGTCCATTCCTATACCTTCCTCGGCCATCTCTCATCCGACATTCTTTTTAGGAACAATTCAGTCTTCTTGCTTCTATTGTTTCTATAATGTCAAGTTCGTTTCCCATCGCTTGTCTTATCTCTACATTTCTCACTCTATCTAGTGTTGTTAGTCTATAGCACCTCCGCCAGTAATCCATCTCCATCTCCAGTCACCATCCGATGTCATTGTTACACCCAAGTACTTGAAGCATTTATCATTTCCTAGTTCTAGGTCTTGACCTTTACACCCTCCTATAAGGTACTCAGTTTTTGAGGTATTTATTTCGAGACCCTATTTCCCATATTCTTCTGCTAGTTTCCTAAGCATATAACTTATATAAATTTCGTCCTCTGCAATTATAGCCTGATCTTCTGCAAAGTGTATTGTAAACATCTTGCAATTTCCAACTGGTACACCCATAATACGGCATTTTTCCTCCATGATGTTAGGGCTTTATTTATCTTACACAAGGTCGGAGCTATGCAACAACCCCGTTTCGTGCACTTGCAAATACTTATCTTTCCGGATATCCTTATCGCTACTGTAAATTGAGCTGTACATAGTAGTATGCGTTTCCCTTTATGCTGTTGTATAGTCGCAGTAGATCATATTGTAAAAGCATTAGTTATTGCCGTATAATTTACAATATGCCCCATTTTCGTCATGGCATATTGTAAAAGTTAAATTAAACTTACATAATTAGTATTTCTCTTTTTTATCAACATTTCACCAGCTAAATACGTTACTTTACAACGGGTACGTAAACCATCAGCAAACACAAGTACCACTTCTCTATGTACAGCGCTAACAAATGTCATCATAACACAGTATTCTTTATTTTTGTTACACAAGGTTATCGACCCCCGGTTGCTTCCGTTATCTCTGGCAAAAATGCACACGTGTCTTTTTTTTTTTTTTCTTCGCCACAATGAAATACTTTTTAGAATAAAATTGGAAACTGTAGTGAGGCCTATATGCAACTGAATGTCTAGCATTGAATTTTAATTTAGGCAAACTAGAAATATTGGAGAGACGAATTATTAAGAAAATATTAGGCCCACCAAAAACTTCAGAAGGTTGGAAATTAAAAAATAATGATGAAATATATCAAAGAATAGAAAATATAACGTAATCGGTAAGAAAGAGAAGACTAGTATTTTTTGGACATTTATATAGGATGGACGACAATGGGTTAACAAAACAGATCTTCAAATATCTGTGGGGAAAGAAGTCAACATCAAGTTGGATTAAAAAAGTCAAAAAGGATTTAGAAAAAAATAATATAAACGCAGATGAAGCACTTGAAAGAAACGTTTTTCGGGCAAACGTGTTAAAAATGGAAGGAGTCCAGGTTAGGAGAGAGAAAAACGCAGGCTCAAAGTTGTTTGAAGACTGGAAGAAGAGATATAGTGAAAAGATAAAGGAATATTAGTGAAAAACGAAAGAACTAGGAATAAAGAATTAAAATTGGCATGTGGTCCTCAGTTGGCCGATAAAAAAAGTAACAATATTAGAGGCACAGAAATATAAAGAACATTTCGAACTAAAAACATTTGTGGAAACAAAGAAAAGAAAACTTGGATTGATGAGCGTGAGAGAGACAGCAAAAGGAAACACTCTACAGAATTCTGACGGTTGTGTAATTGAATCCTGCCTGCGTTGTTCTCCTTACGCACACTTGTGTCCCCTTTCCCCGCCACCCTCGTGTCACTACACTGATCCTACATAAGTCTTCCCTTTACAGAGGTCATAAAACAAAATATATATAATATTTACCGTATTTCTTCCGTCGTGTGACTTCGTGTTGCGTTCGATTGATTATCTTTACGCGTTTCGAAACATATGTTTCGTCTTCAAAATAAAAAATCACTCAAAGCGAGGTCGTTAAACATCAAAATTGAAATATTATAAACATTTCTACACATATCCGCGTTACATGAGTGCGCACTGAAAGAGCATATTGTATAAATAAAGATGTTTATAATAACAAGTGCATATCTAAAAATGCAAAAATAATTCATTACAGTACAGTAGTGAAGCCAAAATGTTCATATGCAAGTAAATGTCTAGCATTGAATTATAATTTAGACAAACTAGAAATATTGGAAAGACCAATTGTTAGGAAAATATTAGGCCCACGAAAAACTTCAGAAGGTTGGAAATTAAGAAGTAACTACGAAATATATAGAAAATCTAATAGTAACAATGAGAAAAAGAAGACTATTATTTTTTAGACATTTATGTAGAATAGACGACAATAGGTTAACAAAGCAGATCTTCAAATATCGATGGGGGAAAAAGTCACCATCAGGTTGCATTGAAGAAGTCCAAAGGGATTTAGAAAAAAATAAAATACACGCAGAAGAAGCAATTGAAAGAGATATTTTTTGGGCAAACGTGTTAAAAATGGAAGGAGTCCAGGGTAGGAGAGAGAAAAACGCAGGCTCAAAGTTGTTTGAAGACAGGAAGAAGAGACATGGTGAAAAGATGAAACAATATTGGAGAAAAAGAAAAGAAAAAAGAATAAAGAATTGAAATTGGCATTTGGTCCTTAGATGGCAGATATAAAAAAAAAAAAATCTATCTGAATTTGCTGGCTATGGAAATTTTTAATGAATACAGTTACTGTCAGCAGACCCACGGCAATTGTTAGTGAGGAGACTTGCTAACGAACGATTTGCTGATTTCAACGACAATCAGCAGCATCATTACATTGTTTATGTTATACAGTATTATTTGCTTATGTGTATTTGTAGCACTATTATTAGCAAATGAATGAGCATAATAATTATCCCGTCCAAATACTTAGCCAACTATATCCATGCATATTAGCAACCCTGTAAGCATGAAAAAATTTTATCCAGAAGCATTTATTGTATTTTGCTCTTTTGATAAGGATCGGTCTTACATTTTTGTACATTTCAGGTATTGCAATAAGAATCGTATGCGTATGTTATATATCAAATTGACCAGAAAATAACGGTGATCTTGAATATTAACAACACAAAATTTGATTTTTGTTTATTTTTGACTACTTCTTCCTTCGTTGAAAGGGACGTTTATCCGCCCTCCGAAGAGGCGGAGAGTCCTAAGACTAAGGGAGGGGACTCTATTTCAGGGAGTTATTAGGCAGGTTGAGTGCAGTGTCGGAAACACTATACAATAGGGTAGAATCATCTCTAGTATTTGAAAGTTAGCTTGATAATTATTTGACGGAATGACGTCGATAAAGACGGGGTATAGAGAAAAATGAAAAAGTGTGAGGATGAGAAGGAAACAGGTACTGTTCTCTTCACCCTTAACAATTTTGTATTTATAAACAATTTTCCACGATAATTTAAAAAAATTCGCGGATATTTCATAATCTAATAAAGTAATTTAAACAGTTTTATTTTAGGAAAGCCGAAGTCAATATCATGAAAATTAAAAACGCATTAACAAGCACAAGTGAACGAAACGGATAGAAGAAACTGTGATTCATTCATTGAGCAGTCGACCAAGAAGCAACATCCAGGTAGGCTTTAATTTTCATAATAGCAACATTTAAAATTTTTTATAATATTTCTTCTTCTGATAGTTCCTATCCGTTTTGGATGTTGAATATCATACAGACTATTTTAACTTTCTGTACTGCTGCACGGAATAGGTCAGTTGTATTCATGCCAAACCAGGTCCTCAAATTGCTCAGCCATGAGACTCTCGTTCACCCAACTCATCTCTTTACAAGTACTTTTTTCTGTAGTATGGACTGCAATAAGTAAAATCTTTGTTCATTTCTCATGAGATGTCCCAGATACTCAGGCTTTCTTATCTTTACTGTTTTAATAACTTCCATTTATTTCTTCATCGTTCTAATAACGTCAACATTTGTTATATGTGCTCTCCATGAAATGTTTAGTATTCTACAGTAAAGCCACATTTCGAAAGGTAATGATTTTGCCTTAAACATAGCCATGATGATATTACTAGAGATATCTAAGCGATCTTTGATGTAGTGATTTATCGCAAGTGGAGACTACTTATGCCGGTAGTGAGTCGGTCGTCATTTTCTCGTCAGTTAAAACAGGGTGCACCATACAACCGAGGCTATACTTCGAGCAGGTGAGGTTGGCATTTGCTATACATTACGCATTATATTCCTTATACCTCATCATGTACCTTTATATATAATTTTTAACATTTTTTTAATATTTTAAAATAAACACACACACACACACACACACACACACACACACACATTAATGGTATCTCGTATCTTACCCGCCGGTAATTTCTCTTTTCCCAGTTACTCTGGTGAAAATTCCTACTCTTAAAATCCTCTTCTACATTCGGTATACCAGATCTTCTAGGCATACATTTTTTCTGCGATTGAGCGGATCGTATTCTAGTGCCCTCTTATGTTCTCTCTCTTGTTGCTAATTTGCTGTACGCACATCAGCCTACGTTATTCAATTATCTAATTAATTCTCTTTGTTTAACGTTTGCTCTCTCCGTTATTGCTTCACAATGTTAGATCCTTTATAAAAGTACATCTGTAGTCCTGGATCTGAATGGTAGGCTCTCAGGTGACATTCCAATAGATAAAGGAGTTAGGCAGGGATGCTGCGTTTCCCCAACCTTGTTTAATATATATATTGACGACATGTTGAGAGCATGGAAACCCAGAGTGACTTCGGGAATACAGCTTAACAAATCAATTTAAGTTAAACAAATATAGTATGGGCTCCCTGCTATATGCGAATGACATAGTTCTTATTCAAGAAAGTGAGAATGATTTGCATGAAGCTATGTTGCAATTACAAGAAGTGGCAAGACAGTACCCGCTGACAATTTCAGCAAAAAAGACCTAAACCATGGCCATTAAAATTAAATATCTAGTGAGGACAATGGTAGTATTAAACAACATCACTTTAGAACAAGTGAGCCGTTTCAAATATCTCGACTGTGCAGTAAGCTATGAATCTGAATATGGTATAACAGAAAAGATAAATAAATTTAGGAATATTTGCAGTAAGATTCATAGAAATCTTAGAAATAAAACAAGACGCAGCACAAGGATTAAATTTTATAAGACAATTGCAATACCCACATGGGTTTATGCAGGTGAGGCGTAGGTCATGACTAAAAAGGAAAGTGGCAAGATTCAGAGTGCTGAAATGCAGTTTCTTTGAAATATTTTAAATTATACATTTCAAGATAGAATAAGGAATGAATATGTCAGGGTAGAACTCGAAGAAAAGGACATAAATGAAATTATTACAATTTACAGAAAACAATGGTTGGATCATCTTCAAAGGATGACATTGGATTGATTGCCGAAAGCGGCACTGAACTATAAAGCCATCGGTAGAAGATATGTGGGTCGTCCGGGGAAGAGGTGGGTGCCGGAACAGCTTTATATAACCTAATCCTTGAAGGGGAGAAGAAGAAGAAGTTGTTATTACTTTACTTGTGCCATATTCTGGGCTGGATACCAAACAAGATGTTTTCAAACAATCCATTTTAACTGCTGCCAGTTTCCTTTATTCCGGTTTGTCACCCGCCAATACTTGGACGTATCTCTTGCAATTCGCTCAACAGTTTGTCTATACAAATTAAATTTAACAACCATTCTAAATCTTGAAGAACGGAGTACAGAGTTCAGCTTTCAGACAGCTATTCATCCTTGATTGCGTCTATAGACAATATCTCTATCGCGAGTTCTCCCTTGACTATTTTGTAGTTTATCATATATTTATATTTTCTTTTATGTCTTATAATTCTACCCTGTAGCTTCATGTCCCCTCTACATACCAGTACTCTGTTTTCAATATACAGTATATTAATTTTACGACGGCACTTTGTTCGTTTTTACGATGGTTTTTTTACTAAAAATGAGGTATTAGATTTATTATTCCGAATCAGTTCATGTCAACTTCACCAACAGGAAAGTAGATCGAGTAAGGGTTTATATTAATGGGCTGGAAGTGCCATATGCCAACACACCAAAATATCTAGATATGACAAAGCTTAAATGGACGAAGCATGTAACAGGAGGAGCTCCGTCGTACTGGCTGTTAGGGAGAAACTCGCAACTAACAGTTGAAAACAAACTGCTGTTATACAAACAAGTTCTGAAACCTGTGTGGACTTACGGAATTTAGCTGTAGGGCTGTACAAAGAAAACAAAACTTATAAAAGATACAAACCTTTCCGAACAAAGTTCTCAGAATAATTGGAAGAATAGTAAGCGCCCCTTGGTATATAAGGAACGACAACCTACGCAGAGACCTCTATGTAGCATATGTCAGCGAAATAATAACAAAATATGGAGACAAACGTATCGAGGCTACAGGTTCACGATAAGCATTAATGCTACTAGTGGTGGAAAAAGCTCCACAGGTTCTGAGGCGACTCGAAAGACAGGATCCACATGCTCTGGTATCCCTTAATACGTATAGATCCATAAAACTTTATGTGAGAGAAAGAACGAATAATCTTGGGATTTGCCAATGGACTTCACCCTATTCACCCGTGAAGGAAACATGAAGAAGGAGCTGGTGGATGAGCTTGCTCAGTTGTAGCATTAAGGGAGCTGTTTTTAGTGGGTTAGAGTTCCACACTACTAGGAACTACGGGGTTCCTAGTGTCTATAGAAATTTTCACCTACCATCGAAAAAAAATTTAATATTAACATTGAAAACCTGAGCATCTGCAAACAAAAGAGCAGAGCGCAGAGACATTTCTCTCTTATAGAAACAAAAATATCGTACCAGGTCAATACACACCTGAGGATACCTGACTGACTGACCTGACTTTTAGCTCAAAACGTGTAATAGAATATAGTCTACAAATTTGTTGTGCGTCAGAGCACAGGTGAAAGTAAAATAATCAAAGCACTACGTTTATGTTACTGAAGCTCATTAATATCTCAAAACAACAATGCTTTGAATACTATGAGTAGCTCTGGACCCGGGATCAACTAGAAGAAACAACCTTTGCTGATATCAGTGATTGTGTGGATCCAATAACAATGGACAAATTGTCACCTGGGCTACAGCGCTGTAGAAAATAGAAAAACCGGGCACTGATGGGATGAACGTGGAGCTTATAAAGTGAGCACCAGCCTTGCTGCATAATCGTTTGCTGCAGTTCATTAATCTATGCTGGACCACTGGACATGTTTCTGATGACTGGCGGATTCCAAAGGTAATTACCATATTCAAGAAAGGAGATCATAATGACTGCACGATCTACAGAGGGGTCAGCCTTCTTATTACTTCATATAAATTATATTCGTCTATATTAAGAACACGGCTGAATGCAATAACTGAATGGTTATAGACGGTATTGTCCTAAAGTAAGTCAGCAATTTTGAATATCTGGGCTACAGTGTGTCTTATAATACAAGCAACAACGTTGTTAATAAGTTGCATAAGTTTAACCTTATGTGCGTGACTATTAGGCGTACCCTTAAGTCAGCAAGTTAAGGAACACACCTAAAATCCTACAAGGTTATAGCTCTTCCCACACTTCTTTATGGGTCTGAGAATTGGACTTTAACAAAAGGCCAGGCTAGTCGTATCCAAGCGGCTGAAATGAGATTTCTCAGGCTCGTGGTAGGGTATTCTCTTCATGGTCATAGGAGAAACACAGATATACGACAGGAACTGAATATTATGAGTATACTCGACAGGATTGCCTAGTATCGGCTGAATTGGTGTGGGAACATCTTTGCTGAATGGATGACTGCCGCATCCCCGAACAACTATAGAACTATAAGCCCAGGGGACGGAGAGGTATGAGACGTCCGAAGAAGCGCTGGACTGATCAGTTCTAATCTTTGCCTGTTTGAGACCGGAACAAACCATCCTTGGTTTAATCCTTGCAGATGATGATGATGACTACGTCAATGTTTACTACAAATAAATAAAACCTCAAGTAGATTTAACAAAAAAAATATATTTGGAATATTAAAGTATTGTATATATAGTACAATTATTATATATAACAAATTTTATATATATATTGGGATGTACAAGGTCGCATAGAATAAATTAGTCGATATGTAGATATGGAAATGTTTTGGCTTTATTAAAGATATTCCTTAATTTGTAGATTGCGCAGTATTTACAACAGTTTCTGATTGCACAACAAAAATTAATAGACAGTTTTAACACAAATAAAATAAATTAACCGTTTTGTTTAAATAAATAAATTATTACTTCTGTTGTAAGTAAACATTAATGAACAGTGTCTGTTGATCTTCAGTTTATACTTCTTCAGTAATAATTCTTCCTATACTCTAATTACATATATCTTAATTCCTATACGTTTCTCTGTCTTTTTAGTTTATAATTGTTTTATTGATTTATTTAGTTTGTATAAATGGGTTTATATAATTTATTTTCCTGATTTGATGAATGATGCGGTGTTTGTCCTCGTTTCCTGATGAGTGTCGACAGATGCTCCTTCCAGGTAGACGTCAGGATTTCGCCGCTCCTCCTGTTTTAAAGCTCCAGGGTCGTTTCACGGGTTGGGTACTTCTATGAACAATGTTCAATTATTAATTATTACTTAATTATATAGCTCTGACGACTTGATGTGTTCATAAATGCCTACATGGACGATCTTGAACTTTACCGAACTAGCACTTCAGATTATTCAGTCGCGCGCTTTACTACAAGTGTTCGTAACTACTGACAGACCTAACGTACTGAATCAGAAGTAACGATTGCACGTCATAGAGTAACGGGACTGCTTCTTCTCAGTTCTAAGTTAGACTGATTTACATCCCATCACGGATCAAATCAACTGATATATTAGCCAATTCCATTGGTCAAAACTTCCCTCACCCTTACGGCTACAGTCTAGATAACATTCTACTTGGAAGAAATTGTATATGAACAATGTAAAACGTGCAAATAAAACCGGTATAATTTTATTGATTTTCTTGTAGGTGATAAAACTTTTTTTATGAAAAAACTCATATATTTCGTTCTTTATATTATTAACGATATTAAAACCAGAGAGGTCTTTATTTTATGGACATTCTGGTGTAAGTCTCATGTCGGATACTTGATTTACATAAAAGTTATTTAATTAAATTCGTTTTTTATTGTTATTTCATAATATAGTTACTCACACGAGCACTCGCCATACGCCTATGCATATGTTCGCACTACTTCACAACACATTTTTATACAGTCATAAATCAACTTAATCTAACAATTTTGACATGATTCTTATTGTCTATATCACAATGTTCCAACACGCAACTTTTACTTTGACCAATTCTCATTCTAACATGCTATCATATGATAAAAGTGAAATTATTATTTCATATGGAAATCTCACCTATTGTAATATATTACACAAATATTAATAAAAACACACACACACACAGAGTTATGTGGGAATACCAGGGCTTTTACCAGAAGATTTGAATGTTATTACACTACACGGCAGAATGTCAACAGGTACACTATGTAATATTATTAATGATATTGACAATGCTTCTTCATTCATTGAATGATTTCGATATTAGATAGTCTTTCAACTATGGGAAAGCTTACAAAAATACCGTTTCTCCTAATATTCCTATAGTGATATAACTAATAACAATAGCAGAGAACACACTAATACAATAAACACAAAAAACTGGTAAGATTTGCGGACTCTTTTAGTCTTACCCCATGTTTTATTTCTCGATTGTTTTTCAAATAATTGGTCTCTTTATTACGTTCATATTCCGTAATGAAATAGAAATACGGTGATCGCGAAAAAAGTCGTGTTTGAGATAAGGGCTAATTATGATTGTATTGCCCTCAAAACATGAAGAAAAGTCATTTTCTGAAAAGTGACTGTGTGTCTGTGTGTAGAATTTTTTATGTGGCGAACAATAACTGCCGCAAATTCAATGAGAAACAAATAATGTTTTGCATATATGCCTGAGTTGTAGAGGACTCAAGGCTTATTGATTTTGGTGAAGGGGAAGGTGTAGTTTACCTGCAACGTTTTATGTTATAACAGGAGTAAAGTATTTAATTTTGATAAATGAAGTATCCTGCAAAGAAGGTCATAATAATCCACTGTAGAAAGGTAGACGAAATATCTACAAATAAAAAGGGTAGTTGAAGGGTGACGGGGTAATTTTTGTATAAATGAAAATGATAATTGAAGGGGTAGCGGATAATATTTTATATGTGTACTACGTTATCGGCAGCAAAGAAGTAGTTTGTTGTTAAAATTCCTTCCCGGGCTGTTTGGTCGTAGTCCAATGTTTTCTGTAAAACCAAACGTTTCGGCAGTGCCATCGACTGCCATCACATAGAAGACGAGTGCGCTAACGTGAGGTGGTATACGTTAGTGACCACAGTACTGTGGTTAAGGCTAAAGAAAGACGTAGACAGAAGTAGTTTCTATGGAAATATTTCATTTAGAAAATGATTCTGAATATAAACACGGAAGTCGGTTCTCCAAACTGATATTTTTTCAGAGGACTACAAATTTTAAAATTTTCAAAGCTTAATACTGCATTCTGTTAGTTAACCATTTGTTAAATCTGACAATCTATATGAACTTTTTACGATTATGTAGGCGAATATTGCTCTAAGCTTTGACGTCCGTTGCCAATCATTTTTACTTCCATATTCCTTAAGGAATGGAAGTATGGTATGGCAAAAAAAATCGTGTTCGAGATTATTGCAGATTCTGATTCTACTACACTCAAAACATGAAAAAAAGTCGTTTTCCGAAAAGTGTCTGTGTGTGTGTCTGTGTGTCTGTCTGTGTGTCTGTCTGTAGATTTTTTTTCTATGGCAAACGATAACTGCCGCAAATTCAAACAGAATCAAATAAGTTTTTGCATACAGCCCTGATTTTTAGAGTACTCAAGACCTATTGTTTTTGGTGAAGATCGGTTGAGGGAAAGGGGTAGTTTACCTGCAACGGTTTTTTTTTATCAAGGGAAATTTTTTTTTTGCAACGATAACAGCCGCAAATTCAAACAGAACCAAATAATGTTTCGCATACAGCCCTGAATTGTAGAGTTCTCAAGACCTATTGTTTTTGGTGAAGATCGGTTAAGGGAAAGGGGTAGTTTACCTGCAACGTTTTTTTTTCTATGGAAAACGATAACTGCCGCAAATTCAAACAGAATCAAATAATGTTTTGCATACATCCCTGAATTGTAGAGATCTCAAGGACTTTCGATTTTGGTGAAGATCGGTTAAGGGAAAGGGGTAGTTTACCTGCAACCTTTTACGTTTTAACAAGAGTAAAGTACTTGAAAATTTATTTAAACTTTTTGAAACAATGGTAATTGTATAAAATAAAATAATTTTGTTGCCAGGAAACAAAAATAAAGTCATTTTGATTATAAAATATAAATATTTACAACAAGAAAAGAATTGTCAGTTTTCAAAATTTAAATATATTTTTATAAAACAATGGGTTCTTCATTGAGGTGGGGACTATGTCACTCACTCCATCTCAAGCCTCTCCCATTTTGCAGAAAAAGAGGACCCTGTCAAGGCTGATACTTTGACGACAGTGACAGGGCTTTCCACCAAATTCAGCAGAGTGACAGGTAGGCCCAACTCTGATTGGCTCCTCAGATTTCCCCAGCGTTAGTAGGTTCTATGAAAATATTTTATTTCAAAAATGATTTTAAATATAAATCTTAGATATGTTTTATAAATCTCATGTTGTATGTTTTAACATGGGTAATTTTTTATATGACGAACCATAACTGCCGTAAATTCAAACAGAATCAAATAATTTTTTACATATGTGCCTGAGCTACAGAGAAGTCAATGTCTGTTGATTTTGGTGAAGATCGGTTACGGGGAAAGGGCAGTTTACCTGAAACATTTTTTGTTGTAACATGAGTAAAGTACTTAATTTTGATAAAGTATCCTGATAAGATCTTAATAATCCACTGTAGAAACATAGATGAAATATCTATAAATGTAGAGGCTAGTTGAACGGGCTGGGGGTAATTTTCTATAAATCAAAATTATAGTTGAAGGGGGAGGGGATAATTTTTTTTTATATGTGTACTACGTTATTGGCAACAAAGAAGTATTTTTTTGTTAAAATTCCTTCCCTGGCTGTTTGGCTGAAAATGATTTTAAATATAAATCTTAGAATATGGAAGTGATGTATGGTTCTCCATACCGATATTTAAATAAGCATTAGCCGTTCTGATATGCCGTGGTCTCATATTGGTAAATCCAGCTTCCTGTTAAGACGGGATGGCCGCTCCATCCGTCTTGAGACAACCACCGTCGTGAGTTTCTGGCTCTCCCACAAGCTCTTGACGAGTCGTAAAATAATTCCCTTTCATACCTTCGTCCTGTCGCTCTTCCTTTGCAACAATTCAACAGGCCGTTGAGTTTGTGAGCTACAGTATAAGTTCTGTTACAACTCTCTTCACGTCCGGCAGGCGTACCGGTGGAAACGCCTTTCTAAATAAAACTAATCAAGGTTGGCTCCTACCAATATATTGCTACGTAATGCGGAACAGTGTTCCACCATTGCACAACAGTCAACGTGTTTCTCGGATGTTCCAGTGGTATCCGGCTGTGACTTTGTGTGCGTACGTGATCTCAGCATGCGTTAGCGAGACTTTTCTGTACTCCGCCAGCCGCGCGCACTGTGTCAAATACGCTCTAGTGTAGTTAGTGCTGATGCGTAGTTTGGAATGTTCTGGTGTTTGTGCGGGGTATAAATACAAGACTTAAACAACACTTAGATTTAGTTTGAGTGGCGATTTATTTCAGTGCGGTTCCAGGCGAAGTGTTATGGGTTTAATAATTGTGCGGGATAATTATAATACAATTGTGTTTTATATTAGTTGACATTATTGTTGCGTGTGAACAGTTTTTGTTTGATTTGTTGTAAGAGACAATCTTGTTGATTACAAACTGTTTAATTATGACAATTGAAGCTGGTGATTACTGACTTAATTTGTTAATTAGTGACTTAAAGCCTACAGTTTGTTGTATTTATCGTCACTTCGCCAAGCAGACGCCTCACAGAGCAATGTTGTTGACACGATCGAGCAGCGAAACTCCCATCTGCTGTGTATAATGAGTGCTGGGCCGTTTTGGAGGGAGCCCAACTCTCGGGTACCATTGTGTGGTATATCCAAAGTTTTTGGCGGATTTACGTTTGTTCCGACATGAAGCACTACCGTGACTTCTCTCCGTCGCATTCTTCTTACCTCTTCATTTCACCAGCTATCACTTTTGCAGATGGGATCTTAGGTAACTGAAGCTACTTACGTTGGCGAGATAATTATTAATGTTCATATTTATTTTTATACAAACAGACCAGCCGTGGACCACGCGAATATCATTTCCTTTTCTTCTCCTGCCAGAAGGCCCTCCCTCATTCATACACCATGCGTTTTCGGGAATTTAAATATTATCGATATATTACGACGTGGAAAAGAAGAAGTGTAGTAATTGTAAATTGCCCTATTTCTTAATGCAAAGCAAAAATACGTATTCTTTTCATTTGTGAGTTTAGGTGACAAAGGTTTTTAGTTTTTAGTTTACTACTGAAATAAATAAAAGCCATTGTTAACGAAAACAAAACGTTTAATGTGATATACAATGCTTTTATCACAATAACACTTAAAATAATGAACCTAAAAATTTCGAATTAACGGGTATATTGTAAATATCTCCAAAAGCTTTATAAACAGATACTTTTAAATCTCCAAACGCTGCTGC
This sequence comes from Magicicada septendecula, assembly GCA_034769895.1. Lineage (NCBI taxonomy): Eukaryota > Metazoa > Arthropoda > Insecta > Hemiptera > Cicadidae > Magicicada > Magicicada septendecula. Next base: position 256,892 of record JAWRYS010001774.1, read on the forward strand.
ACCAAAATAATAATTTAGTACAAGTGTTCAAAACAGCTTAGGAGGGAATTTGACTAATGAGTAAAAAATGATTATACGAACTGACAGAACGCCATGTAGACATAGACAATACAAATTATATTAAAATAATTATTAAAAGCCAAATATTTTTGTGGAAAGCCGCAGGTAACAGCTAGCGCGCTATAAAAGACTGTATTTTTTACAACTTGCCCTTCTCATGCACACACTGGAGCTGAGGTCTATGCCTCAGCCGATTGGAGGAGAACTCCCGCCACTGCCAGACAGATCAACAACACCACGAAGTTACCGATGGTCTTTATTGTACGTAGTAAGACGATGTTTGATGTCTTGGCTACGACACCCGTCGGCAGCCCGTACATATTGCAACATTACATATATTTGCATATTTACCCAGGGCTTTACGTTTTGTATTGTAATTAGTATAAATAGAATAAGACGAAGAGTTTTATACAATTTTGTGCGGGAAAATACAGGCTCTGGCCTGTCGAAAGTGACACCTGCTCCGGTAGGTTAAAATATAGCGTTTGTTTATGTGTGTGTGTGTGACGCAATATTACGAAAATCGAGTGCGCTAACGTGAGGTGGTACACGTTATTGACCACAGTACTGTTGTTAAGGCTGAAGAAAGAAGTAGTCTCTATGGAAATATATAATTTCAAAAATGATTTTAAATATAAATCTTAGGACATGGAAGTCATATATGGTTCTCCATACAACATCCAACAACTGAACTACAACAACTCTAAAGTGCAGGCATTGATCGACACAGGAAGCGAAATATCTGTTTTTAGTAAGACATGGCTACAGAGCAACAAACAGTATTTTAAATTGACGCCCACTCTACCTGTTAATGAACTTTACGTAACCACTGCTAGCCGTACCAGGGAACGAATTAAGCAAAAAATATTTGCGAGTATAACGTGTGGGAATGTACAATACGAACTACCTATTTAATTAGTAAATAAACTAGTCCGACACTGTATATTAGGAATAGATGCTTTAAATAAAATGAAGGCTGTAATAAATGTAGCAGATCAAATGATGGCGTGCACTCTGAATAATGTCACATATAATATTAAATTGAATGTAACCGAAGAAGATCAGTCGTCAAATATAAATCAACCGATAATTATCTCCAGACCTTCAGTAACCTACTCGCATGATAAACGTTGTAGTGAAGAAAACAATGGTGAACACCAAGGGGTAGAACAAATAAACAAGTTAATTAAAGAGTATACTAACATATATTGCGAACTGCCTCACAAACAAATGTATATGAACATCGCATTAAAGTCACAGATCCGTCAAAATTCGTGAGGAGGACGTATCCAATTCCAATGAAGTATGAGGAGCAAGTCGAGAAAGAAATCAGAAGAATGCTGGATAATGATATCATAGAACAATCGAACAGTAACTTCTTAAACCCGTTGGTTGTGGTGAAAAAGAAGAATGATGAAATTCGACTATGTTTGGACATGAGGAATTTGAATAGCGTCGTAGAAAAGGATTTTGACTGTGCACCCACAGCAGATGAGTTGTTCACAAAGTGCGAAGGAGCTAAGTATTTAACTAAACTCGATTTAACCTCTAGTTTTTGGCAGATTCCCATTAGAGAAAGCGATAGAAAATATACCGCATTTCTGTATAAAAGTAAATGCTACCAGCATAAGGTAGTACCTTTTGGTCGAAGCACAAGCCTAGCTGCCATAATAAAATGTTTAGAAATTGCGTTAGGTCCGGAAGTAGAATCTTACACCATGATTTTTGTTGATGACATATTGGTCATATCGAAAACGTTAGAAGAACATATAATTAATTTACGCACTATTTTTGAGAAGTTTCGACTAGCCCGCATCTCATTAAATTTAGACAAATGTGAATTTATGCGATAGTGTATAAACGTTTTGGGTCATATTGTATCTGAGGAAGGTATACGACCAGATCCATGCAAAATAAGCAGTATCACCGAGTTCTCAATATCGATAAATGTGAAAGAGCATTCCTAGGTCTAACGGGATACTATTGACGATTTTCACCATTATATGCAGAAGAAATCAAACCACTATTGGAGCTTACAAAGAAGAAAGTGAAGTGGAAGTGGGAACAACATCACACCAATGCAGTCAACACGGTCAAGGCACTGTTTGTGGACAATATTATGCTACACCGTCCACAACGTGAAGGAAAATACGTCATCTACTCGGATGCCAGCCACTATGCAATAGGGAGCGTACTCTACCAAGAAGATTCAAAAGGAGAACTTCGAGTGATCGCCTATGAAAGCAGAGTGTTCAAAGTTGCCGAGAAACATTACTGTACTTCAAAGATGGTAATATTGGCCATCGTATATGCATTGAAACAATTCCCTATTACATCTATGGAACGCACTTTGAAATCCGTACTGATCACTATGCTCTATCACTCTTACTGAGGTGCAGAATCACAAATCCGAGACTGATGAAATGGATTCTGGCCATAGAAGAATATTCTTTTACCATTAAATACTGTAGAGGAACTGACAACAAGACAGCAGATACACTAAGTCGATATGTCACGGAGAAGAAGGAAGAGACTAATTTCTCCAACGATAAAGATTTGAAATTACTGCAGATCCAGTATAAAGCAAACGACGAAGTAAAACAGCTACTCCAGAACTTAACAAGAGAGCAAGATAAACATTCAAAGCTTCAGCAATTAAAATAACAACCATCTCACGATAAGTATGCAGTCAAAAATAACGTACTATTTAAATTAATGGACCAAGACTGGAAAGTAATGTTATCACCAGAAATGTTACAACAGTTAATTACACCATGTCACGAAAGTCTAGCCCATGCGTCACCATTAAAATGTTACTGGACTTTGAGAGAAGATTTCACCATCAATAATATGTATAGGAGGATTAAAACCGTCTTAAAAAGGTGTCATGATTGCCAGACCGCTAGACATCGAAACTTACATACCTATGTATCTATGCAAAGAATCAGATCAAAGGAGAAAGGGGAGTTGTTAGTTCTGGACTTCTTGGGTCAGCTGCCACGATCAAGTCGGGGTGTTAAGCACATTCTTGTATGTGCAGATGTGTTTACCAAGGCTGTCCAGTTATACGCTATTATGCGACCCACCAAAAAGACTGTTCTGAAGATAATACTGCAAATGTATATACCCACATATGGTCACGTAAAGAAGATAATTACAGATCAAGCCAAACAATTTAGGATTTAGCGATGGTCTGAAACGTTAACGCAGCATGGAATAAAACCCATGCTCACATCAATTAGGCATCCTCAGGGTAACCTTACCGAACGTGTTAATAAAGAGTTGGGAAAGTATATTTGCGTATATATTGTCATGATCAGCATAACAAATGGGCTAAATACTTGTCGTTCTTTGAGAAATCTATTTATGGAAATTATAGTGAAGCTACTGGATACCCACCAATTGAATTGGGAGAAGGGCAGAAACCAACTAGATTTTGGAATAATTTCACTAGTAAACCTGAGAATCAGAATCTACCCATACCTATAAGTCAAAAATTAGATAACGCAAGAAATAGAATAAAAGATTAGGGTATGAAGAGGGTAGACAGATTCAATCGAACACACAAGTTAGTGGAATTTAAAATTGGAGATATGGTATTGATACGAAGTAATCCAGTAGGGAAGAGAATAGACAACAACGCCAAAAAGTTCTTTAGATTATACGAAGGTCCCTATATTCTGCAAACAAGACGGGGAGCACAAACCTTTATAGTATATGATACTGAAAGACAAAAAGAAATTGGCAAATATCATGCTTCAACGATGAGGAAATATTTCCAGTAGTAAAAACATAACTGGCGTAGTATAATTGATTCTCTTAATGCAGAAACGCATATAGATAGAGAGGAAAACCGAATAATAAATATAAGTCGACTAAAATGTACAGTGAACCAGTGGATCGAGACATATAACAATGAAACAATAGCAGGATGTAAGTATGTGTATAGGGGGAAAGAATTTGTCACCCTCCACAACAGGGGAATGTTTCTCACATACCGATAAAAATATTTACTTCTATAAAGAGTAAAAAACCAATTCTAATATAGTTAATAAGATGTACGTAATTGTAGTTACAAGTTACACATATCGATTTGTGTAAATAAAATTTGACTAACAGTCAAATTTTATTTAAAACCACCTAGGGAATATATGCATCAATACATATATTTGCATATTTGCCCAGGGCGGTACGTTTTGTATTGTAATTAGTATAAATAGAATAAGACGAACAGTTTTATACAATTATGTGCGGGAAAATACATGCTCTGGCCTGTCGAAAGTGACACTTGCTTCGTAGGTTAAAATATAGCGTTTGTGTATGTGTGTGTGTGACGCAAGCTACGACAGGAACATATGGGGTGATACATATGGCGGTAATCAGGTTTTTACAGGATTAAAATTAATTAATTAATACGTTTTAAACCTGTAAACAAAGACTTATCCCAATTATAAAGACACCATTACATAAAGGAAATTTTAATGAAAATGGTGATATAAAAATTATTGCCAAATGTGCAATATTAAAGACGCTATTAATTTAATATTAATTACTACTGTAATCGAATAGTAATTATTATGTGTGGTATATGTGAGTGACCAGAAAAAAATTACGCAAACAATGATATCGCTCATGTGACGAGTATATTCATGAGTTCGCGATAATTAACCAAAAAATGAGTGTAATATAAAGGACGCTTTGCATGAATTGACAATATCTGACATGTTGAAAAACAGTCCTGAACCTGTCAAATCGCTTCCAGTATAAATACCACTGGCAACTTTGAGCGATCACACACTCAGACTCAAGAAATCTACACACGACGTCACGCTGCCGGTTTGCTGATCGACCAGGACACACACACTGTACCACACCCACACTAAGACGTATGGAGGAACTCTGGAGCATCACCAACAGCAACAACCCATAGAGACAATGAACACATATTCATTTTTTTTTTTTTTTTTCTTTTATAAAATTGCTAAACTGCTATAATTGTTTTTATTATTTAGACAAAGCTTTTCGTCATTACTGACATCTTCAGGTCTTAAACAACATATTCAGCATAGTCATCATCATCATCATCATCATCATTATACACTCAGGATTCTGGACACACACACACACACACACGCACACACGCAACGGTAACGGCAGATATACGCAGGTGATAAAAAAACAATTATATTTTTTTATTGTGAAGAGAGTTCACGAAAAGAACTTAAGTACGAACAGTTAATAATTAGTGTTTTTAAGGTAAAGAGTAGTTAGATAAGAGAGTTTAATTTAACCAGCAAATCTAGAAAAGAAATACCAAACTTTTGTTGTATGTAAAAATTATGGGTGTGTTAGTAGAAATAAATAATAGATTGGAAGTAAATGGTAGATTATTTTTATTTTGTTTATAGCAACAATTAAAGTTTATTCTTGAGTTCTGATATTATTTTGTTTGTAAATGAGTTGCTAGGATTATTTTAATTTTGAGTTAATTTCAGACACACACAAAAATAAAAAGAATTTAAATAATTTGTTTAACATGTTTGTTTAGTTAATAAGGTTATATGGGTGTTTATTTTTGTTGTATGTTATGAATAGTATAGCAGGTTACAGTATATTTGTAAAGCTTATAAAGGTGAATATTTATTTGTCTAATGTTTAAATATTTTTCTATTAATTAATAAATCTTAGAATAATTATTTTGAAACGGTTTTAATTAATTATTTCATGTCAACAACATCTCACTCCTCTTTAAACATTATTTAATTATTGTGCAACTACATATACTTGACGCAACGAGAAACAAAATTCCTGCGACCTGGCCGGTGTAATACACTTTATAGTTGCGTTGAGTACTTAGTAATGTATTTGTGTAATTGTTGTAACATTCAACATTGTATCTATATATGTAGTAGAAAGATAAAGAGTTCATTGTCGAATATGTTTTCTTGTTTACGTTGCGGAATAATATAAAAAAAAAGATATCTACGCATTTCTTCGGTTATAAAGATAATGTATTGCGCATCACATGTACCAAAGTCAGGCGCTACAACTCTTTAAACATTATGCAGAAAAATATAGTACTTACATAATTAATGGTATACGCAGCTGGAGGTGGAAAGTTAAAAACATTACTTTGTGAAAACCATAATTTACGCTGCCGTTTGTGCAACTCCAACAAATAATATAATAAAAAATTCATATAAAGTCATCACAAACACCGATGATTACGTACAAAGTGAAACGTCGAGGGTCACGTGTCAAACAATTTTGCGCAGTACAGTAACGCTGTTTTTGTAAATAATTAAGAAAAACACTAAATTGTTATTCGATTTAACAATAAACACAAAGATGTAACTTCTACGCTGTTACGTATTCTCGGTCCTCTTCTACGGTGTAGAATCTTGTACTGTGACTGATGCCGCAACTAAATAATTGTAAGCTTTTGAAATGTGGCTTTACCGTAGAATACTGAGAATTTCATGGACAGCACATATAACTAATGTTGAAGTTCTTAGGAAAATGAAGAAAGAAAGGGAAATTATTAACACATTGAAGATAAGAAAGCCTCAGTATCTGGAGACATATCATGAGAAATGAACAGAGATTTTACTTATTGCAGTCCGTGCTACACGATACTAGGAAAGAGATGAGTTGACCGACCGAGAATCTCATGACTGAGAAAATTAACGACCTGGTTTGACATGAATAGAACTGACTTATTCCGTGCAGCAGTACAGAAAGTTAAAATAGTCTGTATGATATCCAGTATCCGAATCGGGCAAAAGCTATCAGAAGAAGAAGACATTTATTACTGAAAACATTAAAATGAAACCTGGATCACCGATTGTTGGTTTAAAATTCATAATATGGAATTGGATTGACTTTAACTTGGGCACGCGACTTGATTTTGCGGATCATTATCTTCTTCTTCTTCTTCTTCTTCTTCTTCTTCTTCTTCTTCTTCTTCTTCTTCTTCTTCTTCTTCTTCTTCTTCTTCTTCTTCTTCTTCTTCTTCTTCATTTCAAGGTTTAGGCTTGCAGTCTGTTCTGTTTGCACAGCCACCGTTTCCTTGATCTGCCTCTGTCTCGTTCTCCAAGACGCCTATACTGAATTATCTTTTTTGGTATTCTCGAGTCACCCATACTACTTATGTGTTGTACATAGTTCTGTCTGAGACTTACACAGCCGGAGTCAATGTTGTTAAACTTGTTGTCTTCCGGGCTGTAGTCGGTGATCTAAAGCTTTTGATTACAGCAGACGTTTTAGCTGTGCCTTTGATGGCCACCTTCAGTGCTAATTCTAATGCTAATAAATGAATAGAGACATTGCCCGTAAGACGACAATTTTAACATCATTACTTTATTTTGCTTATCAAGCATATATTCTGCCCTACGACTACATTTCTTATGTTACTTCATACGGTGAAGTAATTAAATTACTTCATTCTTTGACTATCCTTAAAAATTTCATTTCAGCATCTTGAATTCGTTTTCTCTGATTGTGGGTGAGTGTCCACGATTCACTCCCGTACATCAACACTGGTGCCGCCATTACTTTATAAAATTTCAATCTGTATCTTTCCATACTTTCTTTCCCATCGTCTTCAGAATTGTACCACACATACTCTGGTATGGGTTTATTTCATTATCGATATGCATTCGCCTTAGCTGAGTAAACATTATGAGCAGGTGTAGTTTCCCTGTCAGAGGTGACAAGCCTCCAGCTAGGTAGTTAGGTAATAGGGCTGCCACCTTAATGCTTCCCAACGTTTCTGATTTTCTTTTGGGATTTTCTCCTTTAGCCTTTAAGTATCCCTTCACGCTACAAGGCAGTGGTTTTGTAATCAAGTTTTTTTCCTCTAGACTTTGACAAACCATCGCCGGACTGCAAGGCAGCAGCTTCGCCGTAATCCTTCCAGTGGACCTTACAGGGTACTATCACCCGGGCTCGATGAACCCTTAATTTTTAACGAGGTTGTTACTTTACCCCCTCAAACTTTTCCAACCTGGCTGGGGACAGGCTTTGGCGGGTTTCATGTGGATCACGTGGTTTATTTTTTGTGGATAATGAAAAAATTATATTAACAGATTGATCAAAATTTATTGAGAATAATACTGTAAAAGTAATCGCAACTCTTATAAAACATGTTAGCACTCTACAATGGTACCGTTCTTAGATGTCAAGAAATTACGTGTTTAAAATAGATGTATATATATATCTACAGACTATATCGTTTCAATAAAAACTGTACGCAGACTCTGCAAAGACGAATACGTAACAATTATAGTACACACGCTGTACGATCTGGTTTTTAATCCTCTTTGTAGGAACCCATGTCTCAGATCCACATAGTAAAACAGGCACTGCCATTGTTTTACAAAATTTATGCTTTGTCTCTTTCCTTTTATTTTTCCTAAACGCTCTATGTATGACACCAGATACAAACTTCGGAAATGATGTTTCTGAGAAGAACGGAGTGTTACACGAGATACGATCGTTTGCGCAATGAGGATATTAGAGAAGAGCGACAAGTATTCTCCATAAATGATAAAATCCAGACATGCAGGGAATGGTTACAGCATCTGTACAGAACGGAGGACGGACGACTACCTAAGGTTGTGTTTTAGTATAGACCGTTAGGTACGAGAGATGTAGGAAGGCAGAGAGTAAGATTGAGAGGTACTCTGTGAAGACGGAACAGGCAAAGTGCCTATTCCGTGACGTGAAGAAGAAGAAGAAGAAGAAGAAGAAGAAGAAGAAGAAGAAGAAGAAGAAGAAGAAGAAGAAGAAGAAGAAGAAGAAGAAGAAGAAGAAGAAGAAGAAGAAGAAGAAGAAGAAGAAGAAGAAGAAGAAGACCGTACGATCTGGACTGATAATGTCAAGAGGAGGATAGGTTACATGATGTGACGTCATAAGGGGATTAGAAGTGTACGTACAGTTTACTCGGAAAATTAGTGGGAGGGCTCGCCGTTCAGTCGAGGCGAGTTGGCTGTTGACAAGATCGTATGTGCATAACTCATGATAGGGCGTCGACACGCAATGTAGATCCTGCTGAGAGACACGCTGGAGCAACGGTCTTTGCTGCTGAAGGTCCGGAGAATCTGAATTAGTCTGCTTGGCTTGGACGATGGTTTGTTTAATGTGTTGCTGCCAGGTGAGATTGGAGTCAAGCGTGATGACAAGATATTCGCAGACACGCTTCAGGGCCTACGCGGACTAAAGTTGAAAATCATCATCAACTTCCCAACGTGGCGTAGACAAGCTGCTGCCTGTTCCGCCTTCAAAAATCCTCCAACCGTCTCCTCGTGAGCCTACTCACACACCCGTGTCCTATAGGTTTGTATTTCCAGATTTATTTGGCCAGTCTGGAATCTGACATTCTTTCTAAGTGTTATTTCCACTGCTGTTTATAATCTGTTAATTTTTCATTTAACTTAAAAATTTGTAACTCTTCTCTTATTAATTTTTACTTATTACCTGTAATTATAAGACCAAAATTTATTATGTAAAAGTGTTCTATTTACAAGTAGCAAACTATTTTTTACTTTTGAGCGTTGTAATGATATTGTTTTATGGTTTGAAACTAATACTAACTGACTTATTTATACGTGTCCACGATGATAAAGATATTTATAACGTTATTTTTAGCATTTTGTAGGTGCATAAATTATGAGGATCGTAGATTTTTCGGACGTGCTGATCTCACAATTAAACCGGATAATGGATTCTTATCGTAATTAAATTGAATTGGGAAAAGGCATAATGTCATGATATTACTGTTTATAATTTATCATCATTATCATCACCACAACACGGCATAACAAAGGTGATGCCTGTACCGCCTTTAAATCCTCCAGCCATCTCTTCGTGGGTCATGGGAGTCAAGTAATCCTTTATAACATATGTTTTGTGGTTCACATATTGTTAATCCATCGAACTTTTCTGCACGGTTTTGAAAGTCATCATCATTATCATCATCATCATCATTACCACAACACGGCATAGAGAAGTTGGTGCCTGTTCCGTCTTCAAGAATTCTCCAGCCATCTCTTCCTGGGTCATGGGAGACAAGTTATCTTTTACAACCTATGTTTTGTGGTTCACATATTGTTAATCCAGCCAACTTTTCTCCACGGTTTTGAAAGTCATCATCATCATCATCATCACCACAACACGGCATAGAGAAGTTGGTGCCTGTTCCGTCTTCAAGAATCCTCCAGCCATCTCTTCCTGGGTACACCCACACTACTGTGTCCTATAGCTTTGTGTTTCCAAACTTTTTTGGCCAATCTGGAATCTGAAATTATTTCTAAGTGTTCTTTCTACCGTTGTTTGTTATCTCCTAGTTTTTATCAAGTTAAAAACTTGTAACTCTTCTCTTATGGACTCGTTCCTTATACGGACAAGTTTAGAACACCTTTATACTCCTCTTAAGAACGTCATTTTAAGAGTTGTATTTTACTTTCTTGTTTCTTGGTTGTTGTCAATAATTCACTCACACCTATAGAAAATTACGGGAAATCTCATAACTTTGTAGAACTTTAATATTGTTCTAAGGCTTTCAAGGGCGGTGTCAGTTGTATTTGAAATATCTACCGGGCTGTTTGTTCGTGGTCCAACGTTTACATTAAAACCAAACGTTTCAACAGCAGCACTGGCTGCCATCTTCAGTGGATATTCGAGTCAACCTAACGCGGGGTGTCGTACGTCAGGTCCACAGTACTGTGGTGAAGGCAGACGTACGATACCCCGTGTTAGGTTGACTCGAATATCCACTGAAGGTGGCAGCAAGCGGTGCTGCTGAAACGTTTGGTTTTAATGTAAACCTTGGACCACGGCCAAACAGCCCGGTAGATATTTCAAATTTTTAGAACTGTAATTTTGGATTTTGACGTACCTTGTTTCTAAAAACACGGTTCATTGTCCCACAGATCGTCTGGAACTTACCTTACTTATAATAAATATCATAACATTCCTATGATACCTAAAAACTTATTCCAAATAATAAAAAGTGGCTCACTTGATCTAGAATTCGATCACTATTCTAGAACAGTGTTCAAATATAATATTTTTATATTTCTGATTGCACATGTAAATAATTTTTTACTACATTTTACCGCATAATGTTTAAACAGTATTAGCACGCGACTTTATTACAGGGGAAAAACAAAATTTGAATCTTTATGACCGAATAATTGCATACTTTTTATTTTAAGAAGAAAAATATTGTGCAACACAAACAAGAAAACATAATGGGACAATGAACTCTTTATCTTTTTACTTTGCTTTTATTTTATTTTTTTTACATTTAGAATTGAAGGATATCTAGTATATAAGGGACTGCCGACGGGTATCGTAGCCAAGACATCAATCGTCGTCTGACTACGTACAATAAAGACCATCTGTAACTTCGTGGTGTTGTTAATCAGTCTGGCCGTGGTGGGAGTTCTCTTCCAATTGGCTGAGGCTCAGACTGGAGTGTGCCCCTGCGAAGGGCAAGCTATAAAGTAATACCGTCTTTTGTAGCATATTGTGACGAAAATTTCGAAGTGGTGTTTGTCGAGAATGCACATACCTTATTTAAAGGAAACTTATTTTAAATTGTTACTAATCGTCCAAAAAATATAAATATAATTTTTTTATTGTCGTCATTACCATCATCATCATCATCATCGTCATTTTCTTCTTTTCGCCATTTTCTTCTTTTTCTCTTCTTATTCTTCTTCTGCTTTCTACAATTTTTAGTTTAATCTAGATCTTCTCCCTTACTTCCGTTCCCTACCAACCTTTTCATAAATTTCCCAAGAATTTTTTACAAAGCGGTTTACAGATTCAGACTTGTTTAGATCGCGTTGCTTATGGGTTTCTTCAAACGTTGTGTTGCAGTTGGCGCAAAGGCAGGGAGTTTTCCGTAGTGGGGGACATTGAATTTCTCAAAATGTTTGCTTAGGTAGCTCCAAGATTATGTGTTAAGTTTACATAGAAATTATTTTTGAACAAAAATTTACATTTTTTGACAAATATAGGCCTATATATACTTTGAACATAATATAAATATAGATCAGGGTAACAAAATATTTCATTTAACAAATTAAAATCCGTTTATAATAGACAAGACTAATAATATGTTAAAAAAGCTTGCTCTTAACATGGTATCAGTAAACAAACTTAATAGATACAAAAATGCAGGACACTACTGCACAACATACTAAAAGGTAAAACAATGGATTTATTAGAAATTCTAGAAATTAGAAAAGCAACCAGAAGTAACAAAAATTTAACAAACGGACAAACTGAATTCTGTGCATCCCCTTTCTTAAAAGTTGTTATTTAGTTTAGTTAATTTTCATATTTTGCCTTTCGATGATACTTAACATTTACAGACACTTGACCATCCCACTAGTTTAATATTCATGTTTAATATGGTAACCAAATCAAATGTACGAATTAATAAATTATTTACCTTAAATTATCCGCCGTGTGATTTCTTGTGCTTCGTCTATGAAGCGTTTCAGAGCTTTTTCTCCATCATCAGATATTAAAAAGTTAAAACTATAACTCTTGCGAGATCGTTAAAAAGTTAAAATTTTTCAAATTTTGACATTTTAACTTTTTAACGATCTCGCAAGAGTGATAGTTTTAACTTTTTAATATCTGATGATGGAGCATAAGCTCTGAAACGCGTCATAGACGAAGCACAAGAAATCACACGGCGGATAATTTAAGGTAAATAATTTATTCATCCCACTAGCTTCTCCACACCCTCCATAATACACACCCCACACATATCCGGATACACACCCTAAACACATGTTCGCCACCTTAAATTCTTTGTTTAATTAATTGTTCCTTCTCTTTATGAATGGCTTAATAACCTAAAACAGCTGTTAGAGTTAAATAAAAACCGTGAAACGTACCACGATTTTATATATTTTATTAAAAACCTTTGTACTTAGAAGGTGTTTATTTTTCACTTCTCTTACAGCTCGTGTTTTCAATACTTATAAAGCAATACTATACAAATATTACTTTACTATTATCTTAGGAAAAAAATATATCTAAAATTTCTTACCAACAATGGTATTCTTATTATTGAATACAGTTATTGCCAGCAGACGAACGGCAAACCTTAGTCAGTAGACTTCCGTAGTACTTGAACTGATCAACGATTTTCTGATTTCCAACGGACCGTCATGCATTGATTATATTAAGCAATAATATATGTTTATGTGTATAATGTAGTAGGCCTACCATTATTAGCAAATGGGTGAGCATAATGCTTACGTAGCCAAGTGTGTCCGTGTATGAGTTTCTTAAAATTATTATTAACCGATGGCTCAGTTTACTCATTACAAATTATAAGATTTCGGGTATTAGCCGTCGTAACTTAAAAACAAGAAACACGACATTTCGACCTCTGTAGAATCAGAGGTCGCCTTTAGGCGAACAATAAATTAATACAAAGATAAATCTATCACTAACAAATGGATATCGTCAAAACTCCAAACCTTAGTTATAAAAATATAGTGTTAGAATAATAATAATAATAATAATAATAATAATAATAATAATAATAATAATAATAATAATAATAATAATGAAACAGTACTCACCATTCCATCAAAGAAGGATTCCTCCCGTGGTTGCAACGTAAATAAGGTTGTTTTAACAACGTTCCCTCGTGCTTAATTATGCTCCCCACATATTTACATCCTTGGCAAGGTTTACCTCGGTCTTCTACAGCTTGAAATTCTTCTTCCAGCTACCTTTTTGTCATTGTTCTCTGCTGCCGGGCTTCTTTCTGTAGTTCTGCAGTTGCTTGTTTAGCTCTCCACACTCGTTTCATATCAATACCCAACATAATTTCAGCACAGTTCTTTCCTACTGACATGCCTAGTTCTTTCAAGACTAAGCACCTGGTTAAGTAACCTCTATTAAAGCATGAAACTGCATCATAAACCCCAAAATTCAATGTTTGTAGCGAAACAAAAACAGTTTTATGAATGCGCGATCAAATTATGTTGTTTACCGACTCATTGGCGTTTTGACTTTTGCCATGGAGAGACGTTTTTAGAAGTTTTCGGTTAGCCAGGTGTCTAAATATAGATTTACGCTCATCCATATGTTCTGTAGTATAAATACAGAAAGAATTAAGAACGAAAAGCAATATTTCTGTGTACTATAAAAAATCGAAAAATGCATAAGCTCGGTGATATAATATTGGACTGAGTTTATATACCTGACATCATAACCTAAACAAAATCGTAAAACATTTTCTAGTTGTCCGATTAATTTAAAATTAATATTAAATGAAAGCAGACATCCCATACAATATTTTCCAACAAAAAAATTAAAATCAAATTTTTTGTACAAAATGACTTAGAGACACGCCTTTATATCTATATTCAAGTTTCTTCTTGCCTAATTATCCTCACCTGCTCTTTATATTCTTGGCAGACTCTTATAATTACACCTTGTAGAATGACGTCACTCACTTTCTCCACTACATATTAATATTCTGATTTCTGTATAAGCTTTTAATTTAAAAACTTGCCTATGTACTTTCACCTGATAGCTCTCATCACAAACGAGGCATTATTTTTATCATCATCATTGACAATATGATCGTCTGCAAACAGAAGCGTATGGAGGCACTGCTTTTACGTAGAGACAATGATAGTATACGGGGACGATAGTGTTATTACCACATCATTAATTGGGGATAGTGCGACATTTATTTCAGGAAGAATAAAAATATGGCGTTGAAATTTTGTGTACTTCAATGTAATCTTAATGCTCTCTACAGGTGACACTGATATAATCAAAGCACTACGTTAACCTCTACAAAAAAAACAAAAAACAAAACCTTCCTAAAAATTCCATTTCAAGGTAGGGTTATGTAAAACATATTATTTGGATTACAATGGCGGCTGGTGGTTGAAAAATGTGGGGGTTGCAGTTGGGTTGGATGGCATTAAACATTTGTTTTATTCTCAGAATAGAAAATGTCCAAGTCTCCTCCTCTCCACACAATACACAAGGAAAGCAAAATACAGCAATTTTAATGTCACATCCACATAACCACGAATACTTATTGTAATACTTTTTTAAATTTACGATTAAATATTCTGTTACCTGATTTTACACTTGGATTATAATTTTAAAGGTCGTGTTTGTTACCTTCTCTCTTAATTTCAATATTTTCCTCAATCGGACATAAACTGAACAGCGTTAAGGTGTTTTCGTTAAGCTTTCGACAGAATTCATTGCGTAATACCACTTAAACACAATAAATATTTTACACTATGACACCTTAATCCTTTATATGTACTATTATTTACATTTAACGATGAACTGAACTCACACTACCAACGAACTTCCAACCTGGTGCACCACGTGTTATTTACCAACAAACAGACTGGTGGCGCCGTGACGTACAAGCGGGGTTTGCAGTCCCTAATGAGACGAAGCGAGCCTATATTGTTGTAATAGGAACATCCGGGTCTAGCCAGCCAGAGCCCTTTTGTAATGGTCTGGGCTTTTCAATCGGCAAATAATTAATTAAGATAAGTTTACTTAAAAACACTATTATTAGTTATTGTTTTATTCATATATATATATATATATATATATATTGTAGCATCACGAGATAATACAAAAAAGGAAACTCAATTTAATCATCAAAATTTATAGTAAAACTAATCAAATAGATAAATACTATGTAACTGAATGAGGAGTGCAATCAAGAAATAAGTAATCAAATGAGAACAACCAAAAATAATTATATAAGGAAGAATTATAATAACTAAAACAATAAACCATTAATAAAAAATAAGTATTTTACAGATGCATGAATAAATTTAAAAACAGGAATTAGCTTTGTAAACAAACATAGTAAATAACTTTACAAACAGACATAATAAAGGACTAGACTGGACTGTGACTTTGACATACTAATTACCCAATAGATTAGGGAAGTGATTTTGTATATTTTATTATGATATTGTAAATAATAATGTTGTAGTATGTAAGTAAAAAACATATTTAGAGTTAAGCAAAATCATTTGTATAACACAAGCCTAAAAGTCAAGCTAGGTCTTTAACCTAAGACTGGATTTGTAATTAGCTCATATATAGTGTTTTGGTAAAGACAAGGTAATTATTTTCATAATTGTGTTTATTCGAAAAACATACAAGGTGAGATAAGTGAATAGAAAAGTGATAAATAATAATAATGGAACAGTGCAAATTACACAGTGTAAACAATGATAAAAATATAAAGTATTATGAACCTAGTATGGCCAAAAGGTGAGAATGCCATGTATTTTATAATATAACAATAAAATCAACTTCATTAGTGTGAGTGACAATATAAAATTAAGTGAAATAAAAACATAAACGGGATTAATAAAAATAATAATGAAAAGTAAGGTTATATTAAAAACTTATATTTACTGGAGGCGGATAAAACACCCCTGAGACCGAAAAATACAGGAAACAAACCAAGACCTCTTATAAATCAATCTAAAGCTGGTTTTACAAAGAAGAAAGTTTTTTTTTCTACTGTGGGCGTTCAATGCAAAAAGAACAAACTAAATCAGTTGCCAATCCAAACAATATTAGAGAAGACAATTATAGTAAAAAGACAAGCAAAGTTACAGGAGATATCAGTAAACTAACGAACAATATGAATATTCGACCAACCTGAAGAAGGAAACCTGAAAATAATATCCTAAAATGGAGTACTACGTCTTTCAATTTGGAGAGACCGTTTTAATACTAAAACCATATTGTCAACTATCAACGTTTTACGCAAAACTTCAATACAAACTAAATAACGAACACATTAATGCGACTACATTTATAAACATTTACAAACTAAAGTAATAATACGAGATTAGAAGAGAAAATAGAACTCGTCAGTAACACTTTGAAAACAGAGCTTGCTGTACGCGTTGAAGCCGTCGAACGGCGTGTTCAACAGTCACTTAATGAACAAGCTGTAAAGATAGATAGCAAATTTAGAGAACAGCGTGAATATTCAACACGTGAAACAAAAGAACACATTAGACAACTGGCTGAACAATGGAATGAAAAATTCAAAATTAAAAAGCAGGAACAAGATTTCAAACACAAGGAATTAAATGAGTGCTTCCTGGACAACACAAACAGAACAAAGGAACTCACTGTGAGGACCGAGACAGTAGAAATAGCCGTGGAAGAGGTCACTAGAAAAACTACGAACCACTCCATGGAAATTAACATGAAAGATGGACTGCAAGAGGAGATAGAAAAACTACGAGCGGAAGTCAAGAGACGACCAAGTGCTATAATGATGTGTGCTGCAAAAGTAGACGATCGAGAGAAGATTAGTTTTAAAGGTAATAAATGGGAGAATCCCATAGAATTTTTACAAAAGTGTGAACGAGAAATGGCAACAATAGGAAGCAACTTAAACGACAGAGACCGTACAGATTTTGTAAGTCGACTTTTCCAGGAAACAGCATGCAAATGGTATACGATTGTTCGGGACCAAACAGAAACTTATGAACAGTTCAAGGCATCCTTCAAAAATCGGTACTGGAATATACATACCCAGAGAGAGGTACGAGACCAGCTGGAGTATGGGCGGTATTACGTTAACAGTTAACATTCCATGGAAGACTACATCATACAACTCGTCGAACGGTGTAAGGATCTTAGACCAAGTTTCACGGAGTACGAATTAGTATTAAAACTAAGCTATTATTTTGACAGACACATTAGACTCGCTGTATATACCCAAGGAGTTAAAACTATTGAGGAACTTCTTATCCTTGTGACGCAATCATCACAATTTGTACGAATAAATAGTACGAAAGGAGAGACAACCGGCCGCAGCAGCAGCAGTACTCTACACAAAATCCAATACACCACAAATCGCCGCAGTTCGAGACTAAAGAAGAGGACATACGGAAAGAGAAGTGGAAAGAGTATAAACAACTCTATGAAAAAAGTAACCCGACTCCGAATAAAGGAGCGTACGTACATCCATTTACGGCGAAAAACACGTAAAAACGTACAATTCCAATGTAAAAAACATTAACACAAATAATAATCATAATAATAAAAATAATTATGAAAATAAAATTGTGCAACAGCCGACACACCCGTCAACGTCCAAAGAGGGAGGGGTGATCGTAGAACGCCAACCGATAAGAAAACTGTATGACTACAGAAGGGTAACAAAACGCCAGTACGAACAGGTTTAATAAACGACCTGCACACACATGATTCGCGTGACACCCTAAACAATACAGATACACAACAGGAAATAACGTTGTCTAAAACCTATTGTCCTATGTTAGGGGGAACAAAAAATAATTTAAAAAAGTGGAACGACGTTAGAATATTAACCATAACATATCAAACAGATGATAAATTTAAATATTTGTTAAACAATATAGCATATGAACAAAACAAAGATCTTCAAATAAGTCACATGAAGTAATCACCACTATTTAGTAGATATACAATAAAAAAGTTTGGTGCGTGTATCAGTAAGTGTGTACACGCGGAAGAAGCGAAACTTCTTTGGGTTATATCCATTATTTTTTGTTTATCTATTATTATTATTATTATTATTATTTTTAACTGTATACTTAAAATTTAATAGGATGGGAGAGGTATCAGTATAAGAAACATTTTTATTTTTAGTAAATTAAAAATATTTTATTATATACATTTACAGAAATTATTATTATTATTAATCTATTTCGTTAATATTTAGTGATATTTCATCATACACTTTTGTAACTAAAGGCATATGGTAACGAAAATAAGAAATGTATGTTTTACATTCAATATTATCCAGAAACCTTGTGAATACTGCGTCAATTGTCGTATTCGATTTTGCCGTAGATATTTTTTTATCATTTTGTATAGACAGGTTTAAATTATCTTTTAAAAATTCAAACAGTTTTAGAGATTTGTCTAATGCAAAACTGACATTGAAATCTCCACTTAAAATCATAGGTATTTTATGATAATCTTTTCGAAGTATGGCGGCACCTTGTGATGTATACGATAATAATGAACGATGGAGAAAATCAATATCATCTGATGTTTTATTAGGAGAAATATACACTGCTACAATCACAACTGTTTGCCCATTTTCCATTTTACATTCAGCCATACACAAATCGCCAACTGTAGATGCCATTGAACCATAGACATCAGATTGAGTAACGGAAAAATCCATGGATGAGTTTTAATGTTAATAATATCGTCAGAATTTTGAAATATCCCGACACCTCCCGCTCTAATATGTGGTCGTTTATATTTCACAATGCAGTTGAAATTAAGAAGAGATACGTCATGTTCATTGGCTAGCCAAATTTCTGATAAAACTATGACATTTGAATTTTTCACAACTATATCTTTTAGATCAACAGCATGAGCTGTAAGATTTTGGCAATTAAAAGTGAATATTGATAAATCTTTTCTGTTATTGATGAAATTAACTAAATTTTCATTTATAGTTTCTAGTTTGTATAGTGAAAGTCGTTTAAATTCCTCTTGCAAATCAATTGTTGATGCTGATCGTCTTCGGCCAAGGTAGAATATCTTCTCATTGTTCTGTGTCGTAATATGTAATCCTTCAATACTCGTCACACGTGATAAAGCAACGTATAATAATGATTGAGAATGACGTCGATCGTATTCATAAACAATTTTTAACATATATGTCATTAAATTATGTAGGACTAGGTAGATTATTTTTTAAATATCATTAACTTAAAATATTCGTAACAATAATTATATATAACTGTACCTTTCCTCACTTGGTATACTACTAAACACATATACACACACATGTATGCATAAAACGCATAACGCATAACGCGTAACGAAAATTTTTCCTACCGTGCCAAAAGAAATTTCACTTCAAAAATTATGTTCTTTGTTTTTAATGTTACGGTCTTTCAAGATTTGTGTATACGCATTAAACGTCACATTTTTCATAACCATGGCTTTTATTCCTGTGAACAATAAGCTGAAAACTGAAAACTATAATTACCTAACCTCACAAATGAAAACAACACGTACTGTTGTTTTACATTACGAAATAGGAAATAGAATAATTTACAATCAATGCACTTCTTCTTCTTCACATCGTGGTATATCGATACAATGGTACATTAAAAACATCGAAATTGTAGTTTGGTTACGTATTTTGGGAAAGTACCGATTTTGTGTAGTATAATGCCTATTGATTCTGACTGTTCGTCACGTTAAAACGTTAAAATTATATATAACTGTACATTTCCTCATTTTGGTATACTACTAAACATATATATACAAACATGCATGCATATAACGCATAACGCGTAACGCGTAACGAACATTTTTCCTACCGTGCCCAACGAAGTTTCATGCATATAATGCATAACGCATAACGCGTAACGCGTAACGAAAATTTTTCCTTCCGTGCCAAAGAAGTTTCACTTCAAAATAGTATATTATACAAACTCGTCAATGATGATTGGAAAATATTCCTCTCACCAGAGATGCTAAAACACTAATTATACCATGTCATCAAAGTCTAGCACATGCGTCTGCTTTTAGCTAAATGTCATTTAGCTTTAAAGAAAGACTTCATTTTGAATAATATGTTTAGCAGAATAAAAGCAATCTTAAAAGGATGCTACGAATGTTAAACAACACGACATCCGAATCTTCACACCTACGTAGATATGCAAAATATCAAAACACAGGAAAAGGGAGAATTAATAGCAGTGGATTTCCTGGGCCCGTTTCCGAGAGCTATTCACGGGGGTACAAAACACATACTTGTATGTATAGATGTGTTCACCAAGGCAGTTCGACTCTACGCTATTCGAAGACCCACTACTAAAAGTGTACTGAATGTCATACTACGCAAATACGTACCGAAGTATGGTCAAATCAAAAAGATATTGAGAGACCAAGGTAAACAATTCCAAAATAAAGCATGGGCAGAAACGCTAAAGCAGCACGGCATACAACCAGTGTTAACGTCAATACGACACCCACAAGGAAACCTTGCTGAAAGGGTAAACAAAGAGTTAGGAAAACATTTACGCATCTACTGTAATGAACAACATAACCGATGGGCAGAGTACTTATCATTTTTCGAGCAACCCATAAATGCTACATACAGTGAAGCTACGGGATATAAACCGGTGGAACTGGAAACGAAAAAAAAACCAACTAGATTCTGGTCGGAAAACATTGATAAACCTCCAAACCAAAACCTGCAAATTCCATTGATTCACAATTACGACAATGCGAAGAAGAGGATGGAAAAACTTGGAGAGAAGAGGATAGAGAGGTTCAACAGAACGCACAAGCTCATCAAATTCCATGAAGGAGAGATAGCGCTAATAAGAAGCAATCCAGTGGGAAAACGAATCGACAATACGGCAAAGAAACACCTAAAAAATATATATATATATATATATATGATTAGAAGTACGTACAAGAAGGAGTACTATCACATTTACAACACATAGATTCGAAATATGAATTTGGCATGTTCGCACCTCTAGCTGTTGCCTGTAAAGAGCATAATCCCTAAACACAAGTTTTTGTTTTATTTAGGAGAAAGAAACTGTTTTCCACTAAAACCATTAAAATTATTCATTGTCTCTAAAATTGCACATAATTCATCTAATTCGAGGCCTAGCTTAGGAGCTAATTAGTAGATAGCAAGAGAGGGTAACGAAAAGAAAGTGTCAGGGGAGGTTGAAATCAGATTGACAGGCTGACATGCAGACAAAGGGAGAGAGTGAGTATCTGTATGTGTGTTTGTGTGTGTGTGAATGTTTAGGCTATATAGTTTAACAAACACTGCATATGTTTATGATACGAATAGCTGTTTTAATTCACATGCGTCAGATGTTAGGCAACATTTATTTACGCTAAGTAGCGTGCCCGAGTTTACGTTTTTGCGTATAACAGTAAACTATTTGTAGAATTTGATTAATGAGACAGATTTCTTTATCTCTGCCCTTGTTTCTCTCTGTCAGTCTCTCTCAATCTCTCTCTCTCTCTCTCTCTCTCTCTCGCGCCCGCGCGCGCGCGCGCGCACACACAGACACACACACGCGCGCATGGACGCGATCGCCACTCATACAGTTTCTTCTTTTTCTTGTCACAATTTCAGTGTTACACACAATCCCTCACTATCCTTTTCTTGCCCCCCTCGCACTTTGTTTACTTCTCCATCAAATCCTAACCTATACGTCAAATTAGATCGAAACTAGACACATTTGGAATAGTTTAATCGATGTGCCTAAACCAGAAAAATTATTGGGTCACTTGTGTGAAAGAAGAAACTTTAATTTACAGGTACAACCTGTCATATCCGGACTAATATGGCGACCGGCCGATCCGGATATGGAAAAATCCGGATATCACAAGGTCATTTATAAATACCGTATTTTCTCGCATAATTAACGCACTTTTTTGACGAAAAATACCGGCGAAAATTTCGGGTGCGTAAATTATTCAAGGATTTCAGATATACCCAAATTTCATTTGAAATTTATTGACATTTAAAAGATACATTAAATATACTGTATTATACACAAAATCAGTTCAACTCATTGAAGTTATCGTCGGGGTATATATAACGATTCATAATATGTCGTCATATCTGAGCGTTAATTGAAAGGGACACACTGTGCGCTGCACCGTAAGCTAGACAGAGAGCGTATAATAAGCAACTATCTCACTCTAACTTCCTCACAGTGAAACTCGCGGGCGGATGATAGATGAATTTTATTCAATTCATTTTTGCAGTTCAACCTGCGGTAACTTCAAAACCAATAAATATACAGCAATTCTGAAAACTGCATTGTGTTCAGTAATTAAATCTCTATAAGTAGCCAAAATCTCAATTAATATAATTAACAATTACAGAAGATACACAGAAGAAGAACGTGTTTTTTTAGACGTTTCTATTGGTTTAGCATTTGCATTTGTACACTGTACTCTTTAAAATACAAAAAGTAAAATTGGTTAAAAAGTTTTACTTACAGTACGCCTACATCAGTTTTTGAAAAAGTTTGTGATTCGGCTGCTTCATACAATGCACACGTTTTTTGGAAGCCATGAAGCCAAAGTGAGTCGACCTAACGCCGCTGCCCCAGACTCAGTTGCCCAAAAAAAGTATTTCAATTGTAAAAACTTAAATATTCAAAATTAGTGAACCATATCGCAGAATGACGTAAGTGTAGTGAAGAAAAAGTGGTGATCAGCCAAAACATCAAGAGTAGTATCTTTACATCCCTAACCATTTCGCTAACCAAAATTGCAAAAATTAGTTTGGAGATACGTCCGGATATGGGAGGTTCCGGATATCACAGGTCCGGATGTGACAGGTTGTACTGTATTTACCTTATAACAATTCCCCCTAAATAAAAGGGAAATCCCCTAATTCATATTTCGAAGCCACCTGTTGTAGATAAAACGGTATTTATCTTGGATACATACGTTTAATCTCATACAAACGTTTTTATGTGTGTTCCCATCAGCACCGACACACCTGTACAGGCTTCTCCATATTTTTCTACACCTGTCCAAATATGACTATACTGATTACAATAGTAATTTCTTCTACGGTTTGTTTATGACCATAAGATATGTCTTTATAGTTCCTTTTAAATACCATTTTTTTCTGCTCATTCGTACAAAACTTTTAATTGTTGAATGTGCCAATTCTGATAATCTTTGCCAAACCCAAATTTTAATGTTATACGGCGTCACCTTATTATGTAGCAAACAAAATTAGAACAAATCACTGTTATTTTAGCAGTAGCTTTTTTAAGGAGCCCAGAGTAGGCCTACTAGTAGGCTTATACCTACCCGACACACACACATTTGAAGGATCAGTATTTTGTCTTGGAGTTCACTCTCCCAGCTGAGATACCCATGTTTTTAGGGACCAGGAACTCGCATTTGAACTTCTATCATCAGCTACATAATGTAAATCCTAGATAAATGTACAAGCCTATGCTCTAAAAGCCTAAGCTATGGTACCCACAATCATCTACGTTTTACTAAAATAATGGTTGCAAGTTAAATTTTTTGATTCATGTTGATGCTTTTGTCTGGAAGAAACCAGGTAAATTAATCTGCTTTTCGTATCCGGCCGACGATGGTGTGCTCCCACTTACGAACAGCGGCACTTGCAACTCGTTTCACTTGCGAACACTCAAGTAGATAAGACACGTAATTAATTTTTGATACGTGAGAGTACGTCCCACTTGCGAACACACAAACAACGATGTATGTACATCCACACTGTATTGTGTTTATGTTTTTATAATTCGTTAAATGTATTTTTTGTTACCAACTACGTTTACCAGTTACAATTTTTATAAAAAGCACACACACACACACACACACACACACTTGCATAGCCGCTCCCTCACACTCACTCTCTCTCTCTCTCTCTCTCTCTCTCTAAATTAAAAAGGAAGGTTATTTTTTATTTATTTTTATTAGTCAACTTGTAGAACGGACGACGTGATCTTGAGAAACATCCCAACTTCAGAATCTTTTTCATATCTTTTAGTTTATCCAATTCAGTATACTTTTTGTCCTTTTCATAGCTTAAAAATTTCACTCCATCGTTACATCGTGTTCTGAATAGATTTCTCTGCCTCAGATTATAAACATTTGATAATGTTTTTTATTCTTGGATGTGGTCTTCCAACGTGGCTGTTTAGTTTCTGATGCGTGCTTGTACGGTATTATACATTGTATGACGTCGGAAGTAGCAGTTCCGTAACTCCTGTGGCACCAATCATTGTCTAGCTATTGTTCTACGAAACAATTAAAGAATTAATCGAGTTTCTCTTCCTCTGGAACTTGACCATGGATATACTGCCAGCCACATTCTACATCTTTTCGAAGGAAAGAAAGTATAGCACACATTAGGATTTTTGTGCTCCCTAAGTCATTTGAATATGTATACTCGTGCAAAGTGACTACTGCAGCTTTTGAATTTTCCATTCATGAAAAATTACTTTTAATATTTCAAACTCTCTTTTCTATTGATTTAACCAAAAATCGGGAGCTTAGCTTGCACAACGTCTTCGCCCGGACGGAAACTACTCTCGTCAATTTTCAAACCGGGACAATTGACAAACTGGCCGGGACCCCGGGATGAGGTCGTCAAACCGGGACGCATGGTAAGCCTATTTATACATGTATTTATCGGTTTTCAATATTGATGTGAGCATTGTACTGTAGAATTAGGAAGCGATTGTATTGAGCGAATCACGATTATCAAATGATATACGGTATTCCTTTTAGTTCAACAATTCCGTCATCTCGTCTCCGGTACTTTGGAAAACCATTGTTATTTTCAATAATTTAACGTAAAATGTTGCTCGGTTATTATGTGTACATATTCCATCAATCATGCAAGGAACATTAGGATTACGAGCTCTACAAGATCCATGTATCATTCGAGATAACAATTTATGAATCCTTGGAAAACTGACTGGGTCAGGTATTTCTCCGCACAAAACTTAGGATAAGCAAGAGGTAGTGTATTAACTTTTTAAATTGTATATTATTATTATTTTTATTATGTTTTTACTATAAAATATTCATATTATTTTAATATGATTTTCTGGAACACGTTTGGTGGAAACGTAAAACCGGCCAGCTGATAAATAAGAGGTTGCGAGTTCAGACGTAGATGTGTATATATGTGTCAGCCAAAACAGTGTTTTGTAAAAGTACACGTCTGTCATTACAACATTAAGAATGTTATTTGACCTTGTGTAGGTACTCATGTTGACGGGAATGAGAAATCTTGTCTCTGTGCTGGAGACCTGTGGTGTTAGCGCTGAATAGACACAACACATATCACTGTACATAGCAGTGGCTGACGTATATTAACCATTTCTGAGTTCGAGATACCACAACTCAGATTAAACTGTGCACAATGTTTGTAGAAAATACGGACGTGTGTGACGTAGACGCCAGTTTGCAAAATGCATAATCGTTCCCGCCAGAAATGTAATCACGTTTCTCGTTTATCTTGTCTCAGCCAAATAAACATTACTATGCGTTTACCATGTTCCAGTGTCCTCCTTATTTCATAAACACTTGAGAAATTTTATTGTTTCTTACAGAGGCAACCTTAGAGGTGTCCGGCAGGTGTAAATGTACATAAACTCCTTGGCTCATTCTTTAATAAAAATAAGGGAAAGAAATAGAACGAATAAGGAGAGAGAGAGAGAGAGAGAGAGCAAGAAAGTGAGACAGAGGTACACAGACAGAGAGGAGCTGTTTCGTTAATCAGGGTAAAATTATATGCAAATTTTGAGAAGGACCAGTGTCCTAGGCCAATGAAAACTTAGCTAAAAACATTAAAAATACGAAATATATACAGTGTACACAAAATCTGAGGTGTACAAAACATATAAAAGACATGTCATAAGATTTATTTAACAAAAGAAATAATCGGAGTGGGCGAATGGTAGGAATAAATATGTAATTTAAACAATCCCTTTTAATAATAAATGGTTTTATAATAATTATGTTCAATACATATAGGCCTAAGTGTGTAAAACGAATTCCCTACAAGAGTTTTAAAGATTAATGAAGATTTAATTAATTCCCTACAAGAGTTAATGAAGATTTGTCTTAAATTTTGTCAGAGTTACATAATTATTATTTGTTAAAATATACATATATTTTATTCAGAAAATATTAGATATTTGTATTTAATTTTTTATTTTTTTATTTTTATTTTACCGAGAATAGTTACTATTTATAGAAAACCGTAGCAAAAAATATTTGTAATAAAAGTCTATCTGTATTCATACTTTTACCAGTACAGCTACAACCTGTCATATCCGGACTAATATGGCGACCGGCCGATTCGGATATGGAAAAATCCGGAAATCACAAGGTCATTTATAAATACCGTATTTTTTCGCATAATTAACGCACTTTTTGACGAAAAATACCGGCGAAAATTTCGGGTGCGTAAATTATTCAAGGATTTCAGATATACCCAAATTTCATTTGAAATTTATTGACATTTAAAAGATACATTAAATATACTGTATTATACACAAAATCAGTTCAACTCATTGAAGTTATCGTCGGGGTATATATAACGATTCATAATATGTCGTCATATCTGAGCGTTAATTGAAAGGGACACACTGTGCGCTGCACCGTAAGCTAGACAGAGAGCGTATAATAAGCAACTATCTCACTCTAACTTCCTCACAGTGAAACTCGCGGGCGGATGATAGATGAATTTTATTCAATTCATTTTTGCAGTTCAACCTGCGGTAACTTCAAAACCAATAAATATACAGCAATTCTGAAAACTGCATTGTGTTCAGTAATTAAATCTCTATAAGTAGCCAAAATCTCAATTAATATAATTAACAATTACAGAAGATACACAGAAGAAGAACGTGTTTTTTTAGACGTTTCTATTGGTTTAGCATTTGCATTTGTACACTGTACTCTTTAAAATACAAAAAGTAAAATTGGTTAAAAAGTTTTACTTACAGTACGCCTACATCAGTTTTTGAAAAAGTTTGTGATTCGGCTGCTTCATACAATGTACACGTTTTTTGGAAGCCATGAAGCCAAAGTGAGTCGACCTAACGCCGCTGCCCCAGGCTCAGTTGCCCAAATAAAGTATTTCAATTGTAAAAACTTAAATATTCAAAAATATTGAACCATATCGCAGAATGACGTAAGTGTAGTGAAGAAAAAGTGGTGATCAGCCAAAACATCAAGAGTAGTATCTTTACATCCCTAACCATTTCGCTAACCAAAATTGCAAAAATTAGTTTGGAGATACGTCCGGATATGGGAGGTTCCGGATATCACAGGTCCGGATGTGACAGGTTGTACTGTATTTACCTTATAACAATTCCCCCTAAATAAAAGGGAAATCCCCTAATTCATATTTCGAAGCCACCTGTTGTAGATAAAACGGTATTTATCTTGGATACATACGTTTAATCTCATACAAACGTTTTTATGTGTGTTCCCATCAGCACCGACACACCTGTACAGGCTTCTCCATATTTTTCTACACCTGTCCAAATATGACTATACTGATTACAATAGTAATTTCTTCTACGGTTTGTTTATGACCATAAGATATGTCTTTATAGTTCCTTTTAAATACCATTTTTTTCTGCTCATTCGTACAAAACTTTTAATTGTTGAATGTGCCAATTCTGATAATCTTTGCCAAACCCAAATTTTAATGTTATACGGCGTCACCTTATTATGTAGCAAACAAAATTAGAACAAATCACTGTTATTTTAGCAGTAGCTTTTTTAAGGAGCCCAGAGTAGGCCTACTAGTAGGCCTATACCTACCCGACACACACACATTTGAAGGATCAGTATTTTGTCTTGGAGTTCACTCTCCCAGCTGAGATACCCATGTTTTTAGGGACCAGGAACTCGCATTTGAACTTCTATCATCAGCTACATAATGTAAATCCTAGATAAATGTACAAGCCTATGCTCTAAAAGCCTAAGCTATGGTACCCACAATCATCTACGTTTTACTAAAATAATGGTTGCAAGTTAAATTTTTTGATTCATGTTGATGCTTTTGTCTGGAAGAAACCAGGTAAATTAATCTGCTTTTCGTATCCGGCCGACGATGGTGTGCTCCCACTTACGAACAGCGGCACTTGCAACTCGTTTCACTTGCGAACACTCAAGTAGATAAGACACGTAATTAATTTTTGATACGTGAGAGTACGTCCCACTTGCGAACACACAAACAACGATGTATGTACATCCACCCTGTATTGTGTTTATGTTTTTATAATTCGTTAAATGTATTTTTTGTTACCAACTACGTTTACCAGTTACAATTTTTATAAAACGCACACACACACACTTGCATAGCCGCTCCCTCACTCTCTCTCTCTCTCTCTCTCTCTCTCTTTCTCTCTCTCTCTCTCTCTCTCTCTCTCTCTCTCTCTCTCTCTCTCTAAATTAAAAAGGAAGGTTATTTTTTATTTATTTTTATTAGTCAACTTGTAGAACGGACGACGTGATCTTGAGAAACATCCCAACTTCAGAATCTTTTTCATATCTTTTAGTTTATCCAATTCAGTATACTTTTTCGTCCTTTTCATAGCTTAAAAATTTCACTCCATCGTTACATCGTGTTCTGAATAGATTTCTCTGCCTCAGATTATAAACATTTGATAATGTTTTTTATTCTTGGATGTGGTCTTCCAACGTGGCTGTTTAGTTTCTGATGCGTGCTTGTACGGTATTATACATTGTATGACGTCGGAAGTAGCAGTTCCGTAACTCCTGTGGCACTAATCATTGTCTAGCTATTGTTCTACGAAACAATTAAAGAATTAATCGAGTTTCTCTTCCTCTGGAACTTGACCATGGATATACTGCCAGCCACATTCTACATCTTTTCGAAGGAAAGCAAGTATAGCACACATTAGGATTTTTGTGTTCCCTAAGTCATTTGAATGTGTATACACGTGCAAAGTGACTACTGCAGCTTTTGAATTTTCCATTCATGAAAAATTACTTTTAATCTTTCAAACTCTCTTTTCTATTGATTTAACCATAAATCGGGAGCTTAGCTTGCACAACGTCTTCGCCCGGACGGAAACTACTCTCGTCAATTTTCAAACCGGGACAATTGACAAACTGGCCGGGACCCCGGGATCAGGTCGTCAAACCGGGAGTATGGTAAGCCTATTTATACATGTATTTATCGGTTTTCAATATTGATGTGAGCATTGTACTGTAGAATTAGGAAGCGATTGTATTGAACGAATCACGATTATCAAATGATATACGGTATTCCTTTTAGTTCAACAATTCCGTCATCTCGTCTCCGGTACTTTGGAAAACCATTGTTATTTTCAATAGTTTAACGTAAAATGTTGCTCGGTTATTATGTGTACATATTCCATCAATCATGCAAGGAACATTAGGATTACGAGCTCTACAAGATCCATGTATCATTCGAGATAACATTTTTATGAATCCTTGGAAAACTGACTGGGTCAGGTATTTCTCCGCACAAAACTTAGGATAAGCAAGAGGTAGTGTATTAACTTTTTAAATTGTATATTATTATTATTTTTATTATGTTTTTACTATAAAATATTCATATTATTTTATTATGATTTTCTGGAACACGTTTGGTGGAAACGTAAAACCGGCCAGCTGATAAATAAGAGGTTGCGAGTTCAGACGTAGATGTGTATATATGTGTCAGCCAAAACAGTGTTTTGTAAAAGTACACGTCTGTCATTACAACATTAAGAATGTTAATTTGACCTTGTGTAGGTACTCATGTTGACGGGAATGAGAAATCTTGTCTCTGTGCTGGAGACCTGTGGTGTTAGCGCTGAATAGACACAACACATATCACTGTACATAGCAGTGGCTGACGTATATTAACCATTTCTGAGTTCGAGATACCACAACTCAGATTAAACTGTGCACAATGTTTGTAGAAAATACGGACGTGTGTGACGTAGACGCCAGTTTGCAAAATGCATAATCGTTCCCGCCAGAAATGTAATCACGTTTCTCGTTTATCTTGTCTCAGCCAAATAAACATTACTATGCGTTTACCATGTTCCAGTGTCCTCCTTATTTCATAAACACTTGAGAAATTTTATTGTTTCTTACAGAGGCAACCTTAGAGGTGTCCGGCAGGTGTAAATGTACATAAACTCCTTGGCTCATTCTTTAATAAAAATAAGGGAAAGAAATAGAACGAATAAGGAGAGAGAGAGAGAGAGCAAGAAAGTGAGACAGAGGTACACAGACAGAGAGGAGCTGTTTCGTTAATCAGGGTAAAATTATATGCAAATTTTGAGAAGGACCAGTGTCCTAGGCCAATGAAAACTTAGCTAAAAACATTAAAAATACGAAATATATACAGTGTACACAAAATCTGAGGTGTACAAAACATATAAAAGACATGTCATAAGATTTATTTAACAAAAGAAATAATCGGAGTGGGCGAATGGTA